>BGZK01002407.1:0-58345 GCA_005406025.1 Eumeta japonica | reverse complement strand
AAACAATGGATATTCTATTACAGATTTTGTTTACGCTAGTGCTAAAACTGAAAGTGTATAATATCATGCATCTATATCCCATATTATTAAACAAATAATATATGTTTGTTTGTGTGTGTAATCACGTCCTGAAAAACAGATCCAACGGTTTTCAATAACGATTTCGAAACGCTATCAGAAGTTTGTAAGCTTAAAATCTATCTAACAACACGTATCATCTCTAGAAAACTAGTTTTCTATGAGTTTTTATGAACATGCCAGAGTTGCTTAATAAGTTTTCCCATGGAAATTTGAGGAGCAGTGAGTAGTTTCTTGTAAACTATGAACGTGGCTTTACATGCAGAGTTATTTTCCAAAATTATAAGCTAACAAAGGAGAATGTACAGTTTTCTCAGATCTTTTGTGATATATTTTAAAATGATTGGCCGTACAGAACAATCCCCAAAATCAAAATTCGATTATTTACACTATGCTTCGTGATTGGGTCGCTAAACTGTCTCTACGAACGGTAAATTGATGAATTCTTGAAATATCGGGACGTGTTTTAAATGTTATATTATAATATTTTACAAAATATAAACATCTTAAATGTGAGTTTTTGAATTAATTCTCCTTAAGTAGCAAATCGCAATTTTTTCACCAAAGAAACTAAGATCGCGACAGACGGATAAACAGACGGGCAGACATAAGAGTGGTCTTATAAGGTTTCCGTTGTTCATCGAGTGTTACGGATTTTTAAGAAACCAGCTAAGATGGAAGTTATACTCACGCATCCTGGGTTCTCTACTAATATCACCTCTCTTTTACAAACTCGAACAACTTGATCAAAATTAATAAATAAACAATTTTATGTTTTAATCGCAGATACCCATTGCATTAAAATTCCCATGTTCTATAGCCATATGCTCATGTCATATAAGCCAGTGATTATATGACATGATTATATGACATAAGCAGACAACAGAAAGTATAAAAAAATATTATGAAACACTTACTTAAGAAACAATATTTAAGAAAATTGTGAACAACTTTGTTCAAAATTATTTTCGCTGTACACTTTATAAAAGTGTTTATACCGTGATTTTAAAATACATGGTCAATAGTTAGAGAGAAAGGGATGCAAATTTAACGATTTTGAAAGCCACAAATATACACCTAAGAGTCAAATGCATTTATAGACCTGCAGTGTTTTCAATTTTAAATAGCCATCTAAAGGAATCTATAATAAAACAAATCTTTCCTCAAATTTATATTCGGAAAATGATTCTTATTTCTTTTGTAATCCTACCTATATAATTTCAGCAGAACTAACGATGAAATTAAAGACAAACAAGAAGAACTGACTACGGGCTAGGTGGCAACTGGCTACGGATTTTTTTTTTGTTTTGGCTATGGCTACGGAACCCTAATGGAAATCGGACAAGATGACATCGTCAACTGTCTCTAATCACTAGAACGCACAGATTAAATAAAACTTATTGGCTACATTTTCCATAAAAGCTCTTGATTATAATTCCATCTTTAGTTTCTATTAGAATGAAGATAACAGAAATCTGTGTTGTGATAATTTTTTGGGTGTCAAAGGGAAAAATTGTAATTAGGCTTAAAACTAAGTTTAATGATGTTTCTGGGTGATTGTTCTCGTTTTTTTATTGATCACTGCCCACTCATAGATTTTAAACAAAGCTGTCAGAGAGAGCTATGAAGACCGCTGTTGACAGCTAACAAATCAAGACCTGATTTGTAAACAATTCTTAGACAAACAATGTATTTGTTAATGTTCAACAAAATTTAATATCCAATAAATTCATCACTTAACAAAAAAGAAGTGATATTCCCAAAAAACTCTTTATGTGCCATAAGATTCATTCAAAATAATAAATGAAAATACATTATAATTTTTTATTATTTAGGTTCATAGCATAAAAAGTAATAGGCCGGAATGTTGACAATTGTTTTCATATTTTACCCTTAGATATTAGCGAATTGAAAATTTCAAATTTTCAAATATTTCTATTTAATTTCTAGATGTTGTGACAAAAAATTAACGATTATGATGCATTGTGGTGTCACAGTGTAAGCACATTTTGTTCTATGATTTATGATATAAAATTTATTTAAAGCGTGCTTGAAATTAGTTACAGATACTAAAATATTGTAAAAGTGTTTAATTTCAATGGTTCTTCCGTTTAATTTTCCATAATCTGACAATTTCCATATTATATTCGAAAATAATGTGAGATTGAATTAATCTAAGGCAGTCAAGTTTATATTACTGCCAGGCGCCTCTTCGAGTTTTGTTTGTTCAAATAAGTATTCTTCCTAATTTTTTTTCTTTTATATTTTTCTTAACTGCTCAATTAATAAAATGCCCCTTAACTTTTCTTTGAGAATATTAAAAATTTGAGTGAGATTAAAAAAGTTTTTGTTTCTAGTCCGATTTTCGGAAATCAATATTTGATCACATGTTGAAATTTTAAAATTCCGGGCTCGGAGAAACTTCCTAGTAACTTTAGGTACGAGGAAGCTTTTCCAAGAATTTTTAAAGAAATTTCCGTATATTTGTGTGTTGTGTGTGTAAGCGCGCACACCCTGAATACGTATGTACATGTTTGTATAAAAGCGATGAATATCTTTTGAACAAATGCACTAATAGGCATTAAATTTCCGTTTCTCCAAAAGATTTAACTAAACTTATAATTACTAAAAATTTTACATCAAATAGTTATGAGGTTTTTGAGAAACCTCAAATAAAATACTGTAAGAAAATATTTGTATACAAAATTTTTAAAGAATTGAACCGATCGATTTTGAATCTGATCAGCACTATTACTAGTATACTGTACTGATTCCTGTAATTTTGGTCAAAATCAATTTGATTCTTAGAGAAGTACGTGAGTGAATATGAAAGTCCTATGAAAATCAAAATTTGAGAAAACCAGTAAATTATTTTTAGTATTACTGTTCTTCGAAATAGTGTCCGTTGAGATCAATACATCGTTGCATTTGATAGGATCACCAAGAGAAATATTGTCTCCACTCGCGCTTAAGGGTCATTGCGACGGCTTATTCACATATAGCCACTGCTTTACCGGCATCTGTAAACCAACTTTATTTCATTTTAGGACATAAATAGAAATCACATGGCGCGAGATCGGGACTGTAACGCAGGTAAAAATATAAATACTGGTTATTTCTATAACTACGTCGCCAATCTTTTAGTTGTAGCGTACCTGTTTTTATATTTTCTAAAACAGTTATTACAACATGACCTGTCATTTCGAACAAAGAGGCTATCCTCTTTCCGACGCTTCGACCTTGTTTTATTTTAGTGGGCAACTCCCTTGAAGGAAACGCCCACTGAGCAGACTGTCTTTTGCTTTCGGAATAGTAATAGTAAATCCAGCTTTCATCACCAATAATTATTTCGTCTACAGCATCTGAGTCACCACCGATAAATCCTTACATCATTTCGCAGCGCCAATTATCACGACGGAGTTTTTGGGTTTCGGTCAAATTATGAGGTATCCACCAAACACGAAGCTTCCCGACCTCTTAATATTTATAAAGCATTTTGGGCAATTGACCGGTATGAACAGATGCCTAAACTTGTTCAAATCTGCTGGTATGTCACTTTTTCAGTCTCTATCATGACTGATTTTGTCTTCGGTCGTCGCCGTTGAAGAACAAGAAGGAAGTTCTTCACGCAGATCGTCAGTCAGCTTAATGCGACCACATTTGAACTAGTTAAAAGAGTTCTAAACAGTGGCAAGGGATGAAACTTTGTCATGAAAGGCCAATCGAAGTCTATTATAACTTTCTTGTTGGCTTAAATGGCAAAGAAAATGATAGAAAATCATTGAACAAAAATTTTCTGACATCAAAGTCGTATTGATATTAGACAAACAATTTTCTTTATGCTGTCATATTGTAAAACAAATAGCAGATGAAAACAATATACATAATAAGGTTATCAAAGAGTTTAATTTTTCAAATTCAAATATATCATAATATTTTACAGTTTCTAAGTGGCCTATTTTAAAAATATTTAAGTGTCATCTGCGTATTATGGAGAAAACTTTTCTTTAAAGTGTTTTTTGTTAAAAATGTTTAGACTATTTCAAAGATCGATTTTCAAAATATATTTTGATCGATTTTTAAAATGTATTTGAGAGATCTATATTTAAGTAAAACTGCGTCAAACGTAGCAAGTTTCATTGAAATCAATTAAGTTTATCAAGAAAAATCGTTATCGAAAATTAAAAAGAAATTGAATCAATTGGTTTTGGTTTCAAATCAACTTTTGGTTTATCAATTTTTAAATTTCATTATTTTCCAGTTCAAAAGATTTCATTTAGTATCAAGCTCCGTTTAAATCGGTTTCTTCATTCAAAAGATATTTATTACAAAATATTTATATAAGCTATTAGACCATTTTCACGTATACCTGAATTATTTTAAAAAAAGCGCCATTAATTTTAAGCTCGAAAATGTTAAAAATAATGTTTTCGTACTTATTGAGCTATTGAGCTATTGAGTTTTCAGCTATTGCTGAAAACGCGGACTATCGTGATATTAACCTTCAAGGTTAATCGTAGGCCAAATATTTTATTGGTCCAGTAATTATTCCTCACAATTAAACTTTTACTGCGACAGCATCCACAAGAGTTATTAGTTCTGAAAAAAGTTAATTACCGTCAAATACCTTTCCCGTGATAAAATCCTATTTACTCTATATATGACACGATTTATACATGAACAATTTTAGGTAGCAACAAGCAGCATTAATACTTCGTAGAAGTACATAACACCACATTTCCGAGAAATATTGAAAGGTTTCTGTCCTACGCGATACCTGTAAGAGGAAAATGAAACTTTTAAAATGTCTTTCGTTGCTCGATCGTCGTGATATAAACATTTTCATAATAATGTTACTTGTTGCTAGCCCGAAAGATTAAGTATTGATTCGGGTATAAGTCGTGAAGGGGACCAGTTTTAGGGAGAATCCTTACTTAAAGAAATATATCTCAGGTTGTCCCACGAGACAAACAGTTCCTTGTGTTGTCTGATATTTTGAAGTTTTACTTGTTTAAAGGATTACGAAGGATGATATTGAATTATAAACGTTTGAAATTCTCAATGCAAATCAATAATCTCACTTATTGTAAAACAATAAATACATTAATTGATTGACTGTTATACAAGTGCACAGCTAAAAGCGCTGTGTCTATAAATATGAGATTTTGTACAAAGGACTTTATTGTACAATGTAACGCGCAATAATTTATGTATATACAGGGACATATAACAATATTATGGTATGATATAGTCAAGTAAACACGAAAAAAGATTTTAGGAAATTCTCCTGTACGATAAGGGTGAAGTAAACGGTCAAATTATTTATACATCTTTGTTTATAAATTTTGAAACATAAATGGTATTTTCGTTGCAGAATAGAAGTTAAGAGTGACACTTTTGAGCGTTAACTCTGAGGGGCAGATAATCGTGAACAAAAATTTGTACGAAAGGCCCATTATGTTTGAAAATAATAAAGTAACAAGGTGGCAGTCTTATTCCCGCATCCAGAGCTTTGTACCAACGAACAAAGGTTCTCAGTCGTACTAATATTAAAGCAAAAAGGTGCCGCATCACCATATATAAATTTAAAAAACTCGTTCAAATCAACATACGGACAAACATTTATGTTTTAATGATAAATATAATTTTATACTACATTAAAATCCACATGGGTTCCTAATATGGGCCAGTGATTAGTTTGTTACTATTGAGAAATAAGAATTGTGAATATAAAAAAATGGTAACGTTTTTTATTCAAAATGATTTCATTTAATGTATGTATAAAATATAATAAAATATATAATATATGTATAAATTTAGGGAGAAGATGAAACAACATTAACAACTTTAAAAGTTTGAAACCCATGAGCCACAAAATACGCACCTGAAAGGAAAGTCGCTTAAAATATCTAATTCGTTTTTAAATACTTATCCGCTAACGACCTACACGTTAGAATGCGTGAAAAAATTATATCTGAATTTTATGTGTGAGATATCTGTAAATTAATATTCATACCCTTTTATATTATACATTAAATCGCTTGGTGGTTCACATAAAACACCTGCTTATATAATCAGAATTGATGAGGAGATATCAAAGTTATTAGGCTATGATATATAGACGGACAAAACAAAATTATGAGGGTTCCTTTTTACCTTAAGCTACTCAACCCTTACATAAATGAGAGCGCTAGTGTAAAACACCGATGAACTAATAAAATTGAGGTAGGACTAATAGATGTTGGGTAGAACTTTTCAAATATTTGCTATCTATTTTACCATATTACCAAAATCAATCGAAACTAGGCAAATAACTGGATTCAAGCTGGTGGATTTGAAAATATCATAACGAATTTTCGTTTATGCTTGTTATTTATCGTTACCATGCTTGCACATATGTGTGCTTGCATATTTTTATGAGTGAGTATAAGTATAAACGTGGATGTGAGTGTGCGTGTGAGTATCTTTGGGAGCTTAAAGTATATAATTGTAGTAACTTCCTTTCAGAATGCCACTCTAGGTTTGATACACAGGTCCGATTTGCAATTACATCTATAATCACATCTGATCATTATCGTAGCCTGGCGATATTTAGCACGGAGACAGGGCAATAGCAAGAGGACGACGTGGAAGCTGCCGCGATTAAGGAGATGACCGTAGTACAATCCAAGGCATTCTACTTTTTTTCTCTAGTGCATCTCCTGGCTACATATGCAGCATCTCGATGCTCAATATCCTTCGATCTTCAGGCATAACCATGTAATAACATTTGATAACAGATTTCTAATTAGTAGATGTTTGTAAACACTAATTCAGATATCTCCTTAACTTTTTTTATGGATGTTCTAAACTATAATATGTTAGGTAATTGTTGCGGTGACCCAATACGTAAGCCATATTCTAGCATACTTCTGCTATAGGCGTATAATATTTTGAGGCAGGAGTAATCAAAAAAGTGACTAATTGTAATAAAACAAACTTTCAAAGGTTTTAACAATGAACATATTCTCATATACAACAATACGTTCGTTAAGATATCAATGTGTTATCTAAAACAATAAGGTAATTGACGATTTTCTTTATTATTAATATTTATTTCAAATAAAAATCTAAATACGATAACCAGAAAAAATAATAAATCTATGAATGTCTTAAATGAACAGTTAGATTATATTCAAAGATTCATAGCATCTTATAAAATACTTGCATGTAGCCATTTTACAAGAAAAATATAACGAAGAATTTTTGGAGGCTTACGTTGTTAATTTACTCTATTTCTTTTTAGTTTCTCCTTTTGGTATCGTACATAGTCGGTTTGCAAATTTCATCCAAAAGTATAATATTTTTTAATATCAATTAATAACAAATAATCAAGCGTCTCTTAATTTAAAAATTTTTCAAATATCTATAAAATTACAATTTTATAGGTAAATACGAAATATTTATTTAGTGTTGTGAAAGTTCTTATCGTTTTAAGGTGTTGACATTATTCTATTGATTCGATAACAATCAGACAACCATACTAAGTCTTGGTGGTAACCTTTTTACAATTTTCGAGTGAACCAACAGGTGTATTGACTGGTGCACAGAGTGTCTAAAGCGTGTGACGTTGTAAATAAATGTTTGTAAACAAACATCATTCTAATATACGTCTTAATGCTTGAAAGTAAATCAATGCACCCGTTAGCACAAAGCATATGCAATAAAGCATGTCTACACAACATCTAAACATCTCTACACAAAGTCATCGGATCCATCTGCTTGGATATTACAGGATCTGCGATAATTCTATACACGACATATGATTTCATTTAGAGTCAAAAGTTGATATTCACGTACTCCAGCCCAGAGCTGACAACAATAGTCAAGATGTGGTCAGACTTATTCTTTTAAAGGCGATGCTAGAGGCATCGCCTTTAAACTTTCGACTTTTTGAATATCGATTACCCAAAATTTTTATAAACTAGTTACTTTGTACTCCAAATAATCGCGAAACTAAACACTTTTCGATTTATCTAAACCAAGGTATTCTTCTAGGTATTATTTCGACAGGTCTAGATACTCAGAATGTCGCTAAATGAAGCGCGCTCACTTCGTTAAGTGAAGTGAAGGAAAGGGCAAAGCAGAATTTTAGCAAAAACGCGTGATTTTATTTTAAACGCATAAATTCCAACTCTTGAAGTTAACCCCATACCGAGACTTGCTCTAAAATGTTCCAATTTCAGACGAAAGTCGGTTCCATCTCACTCATCAAGAAGGTCTCTTAAAGTATTAGTGTGGCTATAGCATAATATGTCATATGCATAAAAACGAATGTTATGGATTTTCAGTGAATTGTTGATATACAAAAGGAACAAAGTAGGCAACAATACACAGTTTTGAAGGACGTCGGCATTCACGGGTTTGAGATCCGAGCTTATACCGTCAATTGTGCCCTTGATACTTCGCTTTACGAGAAAGTTGCCTATCCGCTTGTATAATTTCTTAGAAGCCCATATGAAGGAAGATTTAAGAGAAACGCTTTATGCCAAACCCTGTCAGAGACCTACGCTGTAATAAAATTTACACCCACTTTCTCCCCTTTATTCTTAATTCTTCTTCTTTCGTCATCTCATTAAGTATAGTTATCCTAAGATAAATTAATCGTATTTATTATACGAAACACGAGAATAATTACACACTCAATTTATATATATTTATGAGTCAAGTGTCTTGCAAATATACATAAGTTGTTTTATTCTAGAAAATTCGCATGAGGTACGAAAAAGACATGTGGAATTAATTCTTCCGCCTTACAAATATAGACAAATTACGATCTTAATCATGCTTCCTCTCGTTATCTCATAATCAAAACTGATCCTGGTCTCGCTTTCAATTCTGATCTCCGTACTACTCCTTATTCTATAAATAAGGAATAATTTTATAGGAAACTAATTTTAGGCCCACACTCGATTTCGACCTTAGCTACGTTCTCAATTTACATCCCTCCCGGTCTCGACTCTCGATTCTACTCCTCGACCCGTTTGTATTTTTTATTCCTACAATCACAGCACAGTTCGATTTAAACGAAACCGTTAGTGTTAAAATAAAATTTAGGCAAAAATCCTTAAAGGGATTACGTAATTTCCTGTCAGTGAATTTACTTTTAGAATCTGTAATTATGCAAGTGAAGTAAAAGCAAAATATCAATAAGCTATTTTATTCAGGGCGCTTCTTATTAATGAAGGAATTTTTGGAATCAGTTTATTAGTTCAATTAAAGCATGTAATCTCGTATCTATAGCACAGTGTGGATTTCTATTAATGGCAAAAGTTTCTGGAATCGGATCAAGGTTTTATATCCTACATCCGAAATTAGAAATTTACAAATTTTACTTATGTATAATATTGGTGTAGACAAATAACAACTAATTACGTTTTGTTCAAAAACAAATGTGAGCAATAAATAAATAGACTTACATAACCTATTAATAATAAGTAATCACATTAAAAGTATCACCCACACATGCATATACACACGCACACGCACTCGCTCAAGCAACACGCACTCACACACGGTAACGCACACCCACACTCGAATGTTCACACACGTACATTTTATAAATAAAAAATATGGCAATTAAAGAAAAACAAAAATAATATTTTTTTATGATTACCACACAGTGTATCTAAATCACAGATAGCCTATACTTTACGGAATCATACATTCTCATAGTACATCAATTTTCATCAAGGTTGATTAAGCCGTTCTTAAGATATCAAAGAGCATATCGAGAGACAGACAGAAAGTAGTCTATCAATATGACAAAAAATGTATTATAATAAAATTTATCAATAAAGATATACGTAGATTAGTGCAATAACGTATTTAATAGATTATTTACTACTAGGCGCTGTAATTCATCGTATTTTTGGAATGGAAAAGAAAACTATTGTTCTACAAAAGAGTATTCAATTATCTGGTATTGACGAAGACACTGAGATCCTTAATTAAAAGACGCCGATGTTTCCTTAGTCCAAAAAATATCTTTAAAATGTTTATTTAAGACAGGTGGGTCTTTATTTAGAATTCGTCTAATCCTTTTAGCAACTCGTAATCATTTCTCTTTTAACGAAGTATAAATAGTTAAAAATCTATAATTAAAACTAAAATATATATAACGGAAACGAATTTTTTTTCTTTGTCTGGGTATCTGCTAAAAACTGCTGAAAGTATCGATATAAGATTTTGATTATTCGACGATTTTTGGTAATTTATTTCTTGACCTCTCTACAGCCTTCTCTATTTTTCTTTTAATTTACTTTCATTATCTATTATACTTAGCGAAAAAATCAGGTAACCGGTACTGTATATATATATAAAGAAAGTTGTAATATATATCTGTGATTTCCAAATAACTGCGTTATATTTAATTTCATAGTGTTATTTGTACGTATCAAGCAATCAAACACCACTTATTCGTTAGTCCGTGGTGATCTTTAGAGTGGCTGGAACGATCGCGACGGAACTTTTGCGGTAGGGGAGCTTATTAGGCCACGCTAGAGTATTTTTTTAAGCAAATATTAGAGTTCCTGCGTGAAAATTGAAAAACGTTTAAAAATAAGATAATTTAATTGGAATCGGATCAAGTATGGAACAAAAACCGACGTCTGGTAGAGAATCAATATCGGCACCATTGGTCGACACAGGGTCATCAATCGATTACACTAAGCCCACGTGTCGGAGCCTCGGGCGAAAGTTATCGACAATAAAAATTATTAAGCGTTTGATTCTTTTTTAAGGTTTCATCTGTATTGCTAAGAACCATCACAGTTTAACTGATTACAATATAATTTTATATGGAAATAGTTGATATTCAGTGCAAAGATATACGAAAACATTTTGATGGTTCGTTTATCTTTGCACTCACTGTTTTAGAGTTCGTGAGGCAATAAAGGGAACCTCTTGCAATTTTTCAATATTACACAAAAATTTTAATGACTCGTTAAGTAATAAAAACACTCATAATATTGTATTAATTCTTGACATTCTATTCATAATAACTGAGAAAAAAATATATAATAATGAAAAGTGTATTCAATCTAATGCATCAAAATGTACAAGGAAATTCAATTGAGGAACTAGAAATTGTATGCATGACAGAACAATGGCTTAGAAATCACTAGTTCATATTAAATTTCAGTACACACCATGTAGCAAATCGTTGATCAAAGAGAAAGGTATTCATGGTGGTTTTCTAATAAGGGTTAAGGATAATATAAAATACAAACAATATTATACTTTATAACTTCATATTAAAAGCATCTCTTACAGAAAAATGAAGTAAATTAATATTTTGACGTGACAACGTCTTAAATTAGGTTGCGGCTGGGAGTCACTTATGAAAAGTGTAACGCTCGGTAACGTAACGATGAGTCACCGAACGAGAGAGGCCCGCCGAATGCCTTGCGTCTCCCACTCAACTATGATCGGTCTGCCGCGCGCGCAGCACTAGAGAATTAGTGCATAGCTTGCAAATGTATTGCAAGTTATTGTATGTATATTTGTATATAAATACGTATGTATGTGTAAAGGTAAAAATAAAATTTTGTTAATATGAAATTCAGTGCGAGATTCTTTGTATAAATTAATGTTTTAAATATAATTCTTTGTATAAATAAATGTTTTAAATTGTTACTATTATTTCATCCTTCTTCCTACTATACGAATGAATATTCACATTAAAATGATTTTACCATTCAAAGTCGTTGTCACGTAAAACTTTCGCCCGTATACCGACTTTACAGGCAACCAAATTTTTTTATTTTACCGTCATTATACATGTACGAAAACATGTCAAGTGAAATATAAAATCTTTCCAAATAATGAGCGACATCAATAATATTAACACTAGACGTATAAAAAACCTTACTGCTCATAAAGCTCGAATCGTCAAGGTTATCAAATTATTTAAGGGGGCAATGTGTTTGTTTTTATAATAAGGTCCCAGTCAAAATAAATATTTGCAATTTTACGAATTTGATAATTTAATTAAAAAAAGTAAAATGGCAATGGCTGATTACTATACTGTATCTGAATACATAAACTTTAAAAATCCCAGGAACTTATTTCCAAGTATTGTACCAATTTCATTAACCGTTCATTATTTTACATATCTTTGCATAGAAAAGAGCAAACCTTTAGTTTATTGCCATTCGCCTCACGGAGAATCAGCATTTGAAATGGGTGGTAACGTTTATGTCAAAAAGTGCAATAATGACGTTTATCAAGAGTAATTCCACAATCTACGAAATAAATTTGAAATCATTGTAAGAATCATTTAGCCCAGTCTTCCTTATGAACATTTTCAATGGCCTCTTGGAATCATGCAATATCCATCGAGAGCAAAGCTTCCGAACCTACAGATGTACCTGCAAAATCTTTTACACTTGGCTCATGCTAATACCTAATACGGTATGAATTTGCTTACAAGTAATTTTTGATCAGTCTCAATTAGTTGTCGCACAATTGACCGATCTCGATGAAAATTGGTATACTGTAAGAACCTATGATTACATATATGATAGGCTATTGTCTGTCTCTTTGTCTGTTTGTCTGACTATATGTTTTTTTATAACTTAAAGCGGTTTGATCGACCTTGATGAAAATTAGTGCAGCCTGAACTTGTGAATGCAAAATGGCAAGCTCTATATTCTTCTATGCACCGTATGATAACTATAAAAAATAATCATTGTTATTTTTTATTTCTTTCTGTCATATTCATTGGTTTTCATGTCATTCCGTGTGTGTGTGAGTATGTGTGTGTGTGTGTGTGCGTGTGCGTGCGTGAGTGTGTATATGTGTGTACGTAATTTGCTTTTTATCGGGTTAAGTAGGGTAACTTTTATGAAGAGAGGTATTACTTTGAAAAGTGGTGAGATGCGTCGTTCACAAATAGGTTGGGGAGCGGGTTGTGTAATGTATAAAATGAATATGTATTTTGTTTGTTTTTTGCGTGTTTTAACCATTCATGCAATTACTATGAAACTGATGACTTGTACGCGCAAATGGGAAGATTTCTAAAAAGATACCAACATTCGTATCTGTCGTCGTGTGCGTATTTTGCGAACTATCAAATCGATATTAAAAGTCACTCAATCAATAAGAAACTCCTTGAGTAATATAGACTATCATTATTTCACTTTGGCTTTATGTGCATATTTATGTTATTACAGATTCAAAAATGCTTTCATTTGGAGAAAGAAACACTATCCCCAAATAATATAGAATAAATTTTATTTTGAAACTAGAATTTGGTCTGACTTCGTTCAAACTGGAACTGTGATTGCTAACGAAATCGAAATTGCAGATGAGTTCAAAATTGAGAATGGAACTAAGACTGTAATCGACCGTGGGACCAAAATTAAAATCGCGATCTTAACCGAAATCGGAATAAGAAAAACTCATAAATAAGAGCGGGACCGGGATATAAAGCGGGTTCAGAATTGAAATCTACTTAAATAGACACCGGGTTTGGAATCTAGAGTGATACAGATTGGCATCAAGATCAGGATCAGGGTGGAAATCGAGGACGGGATAGCTAACAGTATCATGATTAATTATCGTAATCTGTCGATATTTAAGTGTCGATATCTATTTGTCAAACATGGATTTGCACTACATCTTTTTAAGGTTCCTAGTCAAAATAGAAAAACGAAGCTGTTATAATTTCGTCATGTCCGTTCGTTCGTTCGTATGTCACAGAAAATTTAGTCTAAAACTAAATGTATATTGATGAATATGTGTCTCGTGTGAGCCACTACTTAGTTTGGTAGTTAAATAACAAACATAAATATTTCTAGGAGGGGCACTCCATACATGTAATAAAGGCTGAAAAATTTTTTTTCATGATACTGCAATCTGTAGCTCATCTTTCGATAGTTTTAAAAACAGTTTAAGGTTTTTTAAGCATTTTTTGAAGTGAAAACTTCCTTAGGCAGGTTTGGATGAAGAGTAATTTCATGTAAATCGTGAACAAAATCGTCACGTAGCATCTAACGCTAACATTATATCTGTAGCTATATATATGGTGTATTGCGCTTGCCCAGCAGTGAACGTATTTTTTCAATGGATGAAGTTATACTCTTTATCATAAAAATTATCTAGAAAATAAATAAAAAATCAACTGTTACGTTTACTTTATGTGTATGGATAGAGTAACAAATGAATGCAATTTTGTACCACGTCATCTTGTAGTGAAACAGATAACTTTAATAAAAGCTTAAATCATTTTGTTTTATTCGCGTCGTACAGATGGCGCTAATAATACAAAATTTAAACGATGTTTCATAAATTCGACTTCTATTTCATATATTAGAAACTGAACAACATAATGCTAAATAAAAGTACTGAATAATGTTATTTATTTTTCTCTTTATAATTAATTTGAATTATATATTTAAAAATAAACAGGTATTTACATCTAATAATGAAATGGGACTTTTATATTTGCATGTAACTTTTGTAGATGACGCTTTTAAGTCATTATAAAGAAGAATAGTCTTATTTGTCTGCAACCAGGCTTTTCTACACCCATATAATCACAATAATATTGACGTGTTTTTCATAACAGAATAGTTGTGAACAAATATCATAACCAAGACCTAACTTGAATGTATACTAAAATAAATTATGCATTTATTGTTGAAGTGAAAACTTCTATGGGCAGGTTCTTTTACTTCTGTCGACAGTCCTCATGACTGGTTTGTGGTTTTTTTTTGGCTTAAGTGAATATTTTCAGAAATATTTACTTCAAAAATACCATAAATTGTGTATCCCTCTCTTTATTCTTTAAACCGCCTTTTCCAAAAATATGAAAAAAAAATACAAAGGTAATGCTTAACAAATACAACAAAATTATTTAGGACATTATACGATATATCGTTTTGAGTTATTACCGAAAACTGCGGTTCTCAACAAGAGGACGCGTACCTTTGTTGAGTGACGTTGTTAACAAGAAAGTACCATGAAAGTACGTTCTTTTGCTGACGCACTTTAGTTTATAATAATTTACGAGTAATAGTTGACATATCTACTAGTTTCTCTAGTTATATACATCTAAAGTGCTTATTCCTTCTTTGTGCGGGAAACATGAAAAAAAAAGTAATAATGTAGTTTTTTTCATCTATAAGGCATTTCGTTAAAGTAACGGCTACGGAACCCTACAGTAAATATGGTCCGACTTGCTCTTGGCAGGTCTATTATGTTGTCGTATATCTTTTTCTATTTTCAGGCACCGTAAATCTAAATTAAACTCAATTTTATCAGCTATGTTAGCAGTGTGTATATTTAATATAATACTAATACGCGTAACACCTATATTATTTAACGAGCAATACTTTTTGTGTACATACATAAATGTTAATGGTTACAATAAAAAAAATATTTTAACCAAGCATTGTTTTCCAAATTCCATTATACAGGTAACTAACTGCTCTATAAAAATTGGATAAAAATTGAACGTTATTATATTCAATACCGATTCTAGAATTTTGAACTAAATTACATTATTACTACTGTCATGTTTATTGTTTCTCAACAACAAGTAGCACTACACAATATAAACACTAAGGCACTATCTAAATAAAATATCATGGTGTATTTTTAGTCATTGTGTGTGTATATATGTTATGTGCTCATATATGTGTTTTAGAATATTAACGTAACAACTAAAAATTTGATTTTGTAGAAAGTTAGCATTTTCCACGGCAAACTCAAAATACGCCGAACTAACCTCGGTTATCCAGGTAATAGACTTCAAAACAATCAATTTCTTTATAATTTAAGAATGCTTTGTACTCATATAGTATGAATTTATTCATTATGACCTTCAAAGTTATTGGTTGACCTCCTATGCCAGACCAACGACCTTCTCGACCAAATTTCTTCTATTTCCATGACAGCAATATTGCTATCATTTGACACATAACTCCAAGCAGTAAGTTCTTAAATAACACTTACATCGAGTTGCAGAAAAATGAAATTTTTAAGAAGTATATCTGGTATCTAAATCGTGAAAAGAAAACCATATAATGACGTAAATGTGTTGCAACGATTTCAAGTTTTGCATTTTACCCTTCGTTTGTAGTGTTACGTTGACTTGTTTCATCTTATCACTTTATGTGACCAATTATATAAATATATACAATTGGTCACACATAAAAACACACATATATTTATATTTAAATTTGTAGTACTTTGACAAAGTTTAGTTTTATAATTTTTATGGATATAGGTATCCTATTTGAAGAAAAAAAAAAAATTCGGAACGCAGTTTTATTTTAGTAGGTAGTGACATGATCTCTGTAGAAATTTTGGGACTTTCTATCAAAAACTGAGACAGGTAGATTTAATAGTCCTCTTTGATGTTAGCCGAAAATTATCTGAAGAATTCTGAAGAGAACAGGTGACAATCTGAGGATACAAGATCAGAGCTATATGGTGGATACATTAGCACTTCCCAACCAAACTCTTTCTAATATTTGCTGAGTGGCTAAAGATATGAGTAGTCTGACGTTATCATGGCAAAAAACCACTCCCTTTTTGTTGATCGATACCGGCTAGTTTTTCTCTGCTTCTTACTCGAGTTTCATCAGCCGTTGGCAGTAAAATTCCGAATTGATGATTTAAAAGCTTATAATGAGTTATGCCCTTTCAATCCCACCATATACATAACATCAACTTATTGTGAGGTTATCCGGGTTTCACTATAGTCTATGGAGCTTTCTTGACTTTTGACCATTATTTTTTTTTTTGCACGTCTTTGTCGTATGTTATCTATTTTTCAACACATCCATTTTTCAAAATAGGTCGATTTTATTACGTTTCAATGGAGAATCGGAAATGAGTACATGATTAATTAAATTTCTTTCAATGAACACTTATGGGACCCAAGTATCGAGCTTTTTTGCATATCCAGCTTTTTTCAAATGGGTCGAAATTGTTTTTTTGCCCATTGTCACCTCTTCAGCTATGTTGCAAGAACCTATATGCCGATCTTGCTCTACTTTTTCCAAAATTGCATCTATTTCACCCGTAACAGGTCAACTAGAGCGATATTCGTCTTTGACATATAAATTAGTAGACTGGAAACTCTGCAACCAGTGTTACTCTCACCGACACTGCATTAGGTCCATATACGTCACAAAATTATTTCGCGGCTTATGTCACATTTTTCGTCTTTTCTTAAATAAAGCTACAAAATGTATATGGCATTTTTGCTTATTTTTGTAGACATATAACAATAGAAAAATGGCCAGACACTGTTTTTACTGTTTATTTTTCTTTTTGTAATGTCATCTATTTAATAGTAAACTTTGTTATGCTCAACTGCAAATTTTATAAAATACGAAAAAATTTTATGTCCGATCTAGTATATATACAATGAAAATGGTTTTATTCGGCCGCGAAGCACCCAAAAACGACTAAAAGTGAGGGTAAATGAGGCTATAATTAATCGACTCGGGATCGTCTTTATATGTAGATGGTTATAGGCTATTCATAACCCAAAAAATGTAAAAATATGTTTGTATGGGTGTTTGTCATACTCTGGCTGGACGGATTATAATTGGGATTTGATCCTTTGTTTGAAAGCTGACATAATCATAATGATTATTAGACATAATTTATGAAGATGTGTTCTGGGGTTTGATAATTTTCAGCTCATTTCCTACTTGAGGTTCCGGTTATTATAAGAATAGTCTCAATGAGAAAATGTTAGACAGATGGTGGCTGAGGCTACATGGTAACCTTGATAATTTTGCTAAGACATACATATTGGACCTAGTGCAACAACTGTCTCTAGACCACACAGATGATTAAATGGATACAGTAGATTTCCCCACAGTAAACTTTAAATCGATAGAAGCTAATTCCTAGGAAATTATCGAAATTCTATTTCTCAATCTTTGCTAATATGCTAAAACCGCTCCGTGTCAAATAGCTAAACCCTTCAAGCTTTTTATATAATTTATGACTACACAAGCTTGACCTAAAATAGGCTTTATCTACTATATTGATTGCAATTTATGAACAGCGTGTCGATTATAATGTGGCTTCTAGTAATATCTAAAGCTTAAAAAACGGAAAATAAAATAAAAGTAAAAACACTGAAGCAAATAATACCTCCAAAAGTAAAAATTTATACGTATTGGCCTTTAAGTTCAATATATATCTAGTAGGAAATATTTGAATACAAGCTTCGTCGTGTCAGGGGACTGCTAAGTTGATTAATAAAATAACAGAATGAATTTTAAATACAATTAAGGTATCGTAAGTAAACATCAAAGATCAGTGTCTCATTGTTAAATGTAAGTCTTAATAAGTCTTAGCTGTCCTCTGAAGCAACGACACTTATATCAAAATATTATCTACTACTTATTTTGCTATTCAAAGGGCCAATAAGTGTTTTTGTTTTTACTTTTAGAGGTATTACAAATAAAACCCCGATTTTAACGTCGGGGATTTTTATATTTTAATTAATTCCAGAATGTATGTAAAAGTTGCAATTTGTTAGAGTAAAGAGTTCAGTGATCCAATTGCAGACGTAAAGCGTTAATAGACGAATTCCGCGGTTTGAGATGAGATGGACAAATGACAAAATATATACCTTTTGCAACTTAAAACCTGAAGTTTAGAAAATATAGAAATCGTACATAATCATCCCCCTCTCTTATTTAGAAAATTACAAAGCTTAAAATTTTGCCAAAATACCGATTACAGGAGTTCATTCATATTTTCAAGAAAATCGAAGCATTACAGGAAAACCGAAACGAAATAAGTCTTCAAATATCTACAGGAAACGGAAGTTAATCGAGAAGAGAAAAGGTTTATGAAATGCGTCGTTTAATTTCGCCGAGGGTTAATATTTTTAATTAGTTCAACGGTTATTATGCGAGCCCACTTACACGAAAACGTTGGGCACAAATTCAACGATGATTTTCTGCATTCTTTGTAAAGCTTTTATTAATTTAGTCACTGCACACAAGGGTCACGTTTAATTAAAACATTGTACGTTATGCGTTGACTCATTTTAAGTTAAAAACTACAAATGAATTTTAATCATATTTAAGATATAGTAAGTAATGCATTGACTTTTATTGTGAAATCCTATCCACATGAGTTCAAACCACAGTTAGGTGTTTTTTCAGAATCAAGTAAAATATAATGTTCCGGCTCTGTTAATTTTATATTACGAGACTGAAAGTGGTTAATATTGTAATAAATATAAATAAAATGCAATGTTGTCATTGATATTGACTCAGAATTAATATAGCACTGAATATTATACTCGATTTTTTCTTCCATGAAATCCGTATTATTGTGATAAAATGAATAGAATATAGCCAGAAATAAGCGACATCACAATGAAAAATACAATTGTATATTATCTACACAATCTTCAGTGACTTGGTTTATATATAGATATCTGACGATATTCTAAAATGTCAAAAGAAAATGATTTTTTACGAAATATAATTTACATTTTATATTTTGCTAATGACATATACTTCTGGGTATTACGAGTTACATCCGGAGAAACATTTTAGACAACAATTAAGTAAAAATAACCGTTTAAATTATCTCAGAAGTATACCGCTATTTTAAAAATTTTATAAGTTTTGGTGCAACTCGCTGATAGATTTTAAATATTTACTACTTTAAAGGAATAATAAAATTATTGTTAATTTTATCTAATATTTGATTAGAGTAAAAAGTATTTCAGTTAAAAGCCATAATTTCGTAAACAAACTTTCAAGTATGAATGCTATTTGATTGATAACTGTATTTGTATTTGAAAGTTTAAAACATTGATATCAACTTAAATCGATAATTACCACAACAATGAAATTATCACCCCGTTAAAGGCATAAAAATATAATGAATTGTGTGTTTTTAAACTACTGAAATAAAGTTAATTTAATTTCAATTACCATTATTTTTCAACAAATTTTGTTTTTTTTTTGTATTATATGCTCTTTTTTCATCATTCGTTCATCAATTCATCCGATTGCGATAAAATTTTGCCAACTTATTGCTTGTACTAGCTCGAAGATAATAAGCATGAGAACATCTAGCATTTGTAATCGATTTCGTCTGCGTATTTGTACTGTAGAACCGAACCACTGAACCGATTTTTAAAATTGTCAGTTACGTGATAAAATATACCATTTAACTGATAGCTAAAGGTAGCCACTGCAACTCCATAGCGAAGCAATATGTCCTAGCCTTAACTGAGGTCATTAGAATTGTCTTGAGGTGCACTTTAGCTATTATTAACCTTCTATTTCTGATGCTGAATTGGTAAGATGGTAATGACTTATTTATGAAGAGATGAAATGACTAATCCTCCCTTACTTATGAAACTATTTAGCCTAAATACAGGAAATAATTGCGGAATATACGAAATAGTTTTTACTTATTGATTACAAAAACTTATAAGAAGTTTATGGTCTTAAAATAAAATGATAAATATCTCAATACTGTGCGTCTGCAGTTGTTTTAGGTACCACATACAACTCTGGGTCAGATTACAAAACCAAAATCATCGGAGTTCATCCTAAAACCCTTTCCATGCAAGTTTAGTTGGCACTTGTCTGATTTTTTATGATTGAAACATGCCCGCGGTTTGGTCGTATGGACATAGAATGAATTCTGTCATTTTTTTATATCAGGCGATAGCGCTGTCAATTCTGGCCTCGATCACGGCCCTATTTTTGATTTAAATTTTAGTTGGAGTGTTGGAGTCGGTTCCTCTCACACTTTAATTCCAATACCGTTTCTAAGGCCAATATTGATCCTCGCTTGGAAACTGATATTAACGATAACATATTACTATTTTTACTGGTATTTATACTTAAAATATTTTGTTTTAATGGTATTTAAGGACATAATCTACCTGTATAAAAAAATTGATTATAATCCATTTAGCAGTTAAGGTGTGACAAACATCCAAAGGATCATACTCTTACATTTATAATTTTATAAATAACCTATATCTGTCTATAAACGACTCCGCATCGAAAGAGCAGGCCCTTTCCGTTAATTTTAGTAATTTTTAACTGATTCTCGGGCGAAGAAAACCGTTTTCATTATATATGGAATACTAATGTAAATTATTAAAAGAAATAAAACTGTAGATAGAACTTCTGCCGATAAATAACAGAGTAACACTGGGTTTTTATCCAAAAGTGTGCATATTTATTTAAAATATATGCCAATTTAAATTAGTCGGACTGTCAAAATGTGTAAAAACTTTCACTTTAAGGATGAATCTGGTAATATTTTAAATAGAACGGATGAATTGAGATTCGTTGATGCTAGTGTATTCTTGGAAGTAAAGTTAGATAATGAACTTCAATGAGGAGACCTCATCTTGGTGATCTGGAGAATAGGCTTAGGTCTGCTCTCTATATATTGACAAAGTTTAAGTATTTTTCCGACATCTAGACCGCCAGATTTGTGTATTTTGGCTGTTTCTATAGCTTGATGTCATATGGTATCCTATTTTTGGGACATGCTGCGGATGTCTACAGAATTTTCCTGCTGCAAAGCAAGCCATTTACTCGATTAATAGCCTTGGGACTTTTTGGATTTGATAGAAATAAGATTAAAGTAATTGTAATCTTAACCATAACCTCGCAGTTTATGTATGAAAATTTAATTTAGGTGGGAAAATGAATTAAAACTATTAAGTAAAAATATTGATAAACATAATTTTAATACTAGAAATAAAAATGAACTGCGCGAATTTATTTAGCTTCTGTGTGTGCATCTTCAATAGGATTCCTGAGGATCTATAAAATTTATCCTTATACAAATTTGAAATCTCTACTAAGCAAACACTTTGCATAAAAGGTCATTATATAATTTCTGTATATTTAAAGGATAAATTGACATAACCACCTCGACTCACTATAGTTTTTTTTTTGTAATACTACTTACTATAAATATAAAAGTTTGTGTATTTAGATATTTGTTGCTCAGTCCTGCTTCAACGACTAAACATGATCGGATGAATCTTTACAGTAATGTCATTGAAATAACATATGGCCTATAATTATACTAACTTTTACTTACGGCTTCGCTTTGCTATCGTAAAACGAATCCTTTATTTATGCCAATTGGTTCAAGTTTAACATTAATTACGAATCAGAAGCGCGAGTAGAAACGAGATTTTGATCAAGAGCGAAAATATTTCATATTAAAAAAAGTGCGGCATTACGTACGTTTTCGATGTAGAAATATGGATTCTTCTGGTATAGAATTCAGAACGAAACCGGGCTCGGAATCGTGGTTAATAGCGTTATCGATCGATATAAAAAAAATGTAGGCCACGGGCGAATTACGTGTATTTTTACCAGAACCGGATTCTAAATCGGAATCAAAAACAGACCCGAAACTAAAACCGAAAGAATTAACAACATGGGAATCATGGTTGACATCATGTTCGGCATGTTCGGATGATATAAAGAAAAGATTTCATTCGATATCCACGCGGGCGGAGCCGTATAGTAGTAGCCGTATAGTAGTCTTATATACGATTGTGATTCGGTATAACTTTAGTTTGAAAAGAGCTACCTTTAAGTTTCTTGTTAGTCCTTCTTAAAGGGTAACTGCTTTATGAACAAGTGATGATTTGATAAAAATGATAATTTTGGATTACTGTAAATTCTTAAAAGGTTATGACGTATTTCAATTGTTATTTTAGAACCTAAAAAAAAAAATTAATTTAATTTTATCCTCAACAATTTTATTTATGAATTAGTTTATGACTGCAAACAACATGTTTATGACTTTGATTAGAATTAAAAATGTCGAGTACAAATAAACGCACGCTTCTAGAATTCCTACAAGAGAGACGGGTGGTCTAAGAAAATGTGACGTTTGGAGTTCATGAAAAATTGTTATTTAATTTACCTCTCCACTTTTGAAGTGAAACTTTGTTGGGCATGTTAGAGTGATTTCGTGCTATGACGTCACAGTGAAACGCTCGATTGACACGGTCGGATGACACGGTCGGGTCTGCTCGACTTTTTCCGGCTTGTTCCAGCGATCCCACGTATTCCAGGCATTCACACAGCTAATTGCCGCTGATCGCGATTATTTTGCATACCCGCGGTGATTATTCATTGTAAAAATGAAGAATTCATGTAAAATACATGCAATAAATGGAATATAATGGCGAAACTGTTGATTATTTCAATGGTTTCTAATAGTTAAGTGAACACGTTACATCACAAGTCAACGGTAAATTGATAATTAAAATTTGACTAAACATTACTGCAATCTTTTATACAATATTTTATTATTATAATCGAACCCAATGCCTGTAATTCATTTTGTAACAGCTGACAATGGATTTGCCTTTGGATAATGGCATTAATTCAAATAGACAATAACGACAAAAATTTACTTTCTCATGCCCACGTAAAACAACCAACACACAGTGTCCCGTGTTAGTAATTAAATTGTGTTCTCGTTTTGATTTTCGTTTTCAATAATAGTTAGTCTAGTCCGGTCAACAAGTAAAAAAACGTGAAAAATAGAGATAAAGCTTCTAAAATTTAAGCAATAGCTCATTGGATTTAGAATGACCTCTAAAAAATGTAGTGTGAGGATTTTACTGCACGTAAAAACTGCAATTGTTATTAATAAGATAAAAAAGTATTTGGTTTTATTAATAAAACAAAACTATTAATATTTACGATACTTTAAAATAGTTCCTCAAAGAAGAGGAAATTTCCAAAAAAAGTTCCTACGCTCGAAACTCTACCTCTATTATTAATAATTTTAGTTTAACGCTGAAAATAGGCTTTCGCGCAGCCATTACGGCATGGGTGCACTGCCGCTAGGCAGCCTACCAATTAAATATTTTTTAAAGTAACAAATATGAAATTAAAAATTTTAAATGAATTATGGTATCATCCAGATACTTGAAAGAATAAATGCCCGTTGAAAGAAATTTTTTTAATATGATTTTAAAAATTTATGTAAGTGTTAATTAGTATATTTTTTTTCAATCTCCGTTTTCATAAATGACGACATAAAAGTTTAAATAATAAACCTAAAAATTTTTAGCTCTGTGGAGCCTTTCTTATATATTTGTACTTAACAAGATCACGTGATCAAAGTTAATTATATTTTTATAATATTTTTTTAAAGTTAACAAAAAATGAAAAGTCGTAGAAATGTATTTCATTTTTTTTTTTAACAAATGTTATCTCATTGCTGTCTTTTCATCCAACAATGGAATTAAGTAACGTTGACAAAATTTTTTTAGAACATTTGTTAAGAAATTTCTTTTAAACAAATAAACAAATTTAAAACATATTTTTTTTTTGTAAATTTAGTTGTCTTGGCAAAATAATGAACGAAAAACAACAATTGCAATTTTTTACATTCAGTAAAATCCTCACACTGCATTTGTCTAGAAGTAATTCCAAATCCAATGAACTATTGCTCAAATTTTAAGGAGCTTTATCTCTGTTTTTCACGTTTTTCAACTTGTTGACCGGCCTAGTCATGAAAATAATCTTGTAACTATGAATTAATAATACAATAATTTACTTTCTTTTACATTTCTTTTTAACTCTAAACTCCATTCTTGCATATTTTGCGAAAGAAGTTTCACATCATGTCGTGTGTCCGACACACACTCTTTTTTTCATTTTACTTTTCTATTGTGATAGAAAGTCATTCGTTGAATAATTTTAAATTTACAAATACATTTTAGTATATTTCAGACAAAATAGCCTGTAACTTTTTATATTTACTCATATTTGTTTTTCGACATCGACGCTAGAAAATAGAGCTCCCACGATTCAATAACAGATAAAAACACTCTCCCAAGACCTCAAAGTACTGTGTAGGTTAGAGATGCTAAGTAGGTGGATGAAATAAACGACAGTTGCGAAAATAAAGAAGAATAGAATACTGAAATGCCAATTACAGATTTTCTGAACCTTTAAAGAATATTTGGACTTGTTATTCTGATGTTATATTTATTGCTTTACGTTTTCTTATAAAATAAAATATCAAAATTTGTGTACTTATAATATATTATATATATCTTATATAGGGAGAGGGTAATATTTATAGTAATGTGACGTAATATTTACAGGAGGATTACGAAAAATTGACAGCGTTTGGGAGGTGGTGGGCTTTGTGTATAAAAGGCGAGAAGTGATTTAGAGTGACGTATTATCCTATGGACTATCCCATAGTTCAAAGTGTATTTACACGATGTTTTTGTTCAAATATTATTTTATTCTAGTTACTAAATTAAAACAAACATTTTAATTTGTAGAATAGATGAAACGAAACAAAGAAAATACTTTTTAAATTATATTGCTTTACCAAAATATTAAAATCTCAATTAACACTTGTGCGCCTTTAGCAAAATTTTGACTCAATCGAATAATCAATAAATGTAATGAAAGAGGTATACTTAAAATGAGACAAATACATATCTACTGAACTTATTCGTAAGTCAAAGACTAGATATTTAATACATATTTATGAGGTGGTTTGCATGCGCACAAAAGTAGACACCGTGATCTACGATCTCAAAAAATTAATAAGTCTAAATGTATGTTTTCGTTGTGCTAGAACCATTTTAATATTGAAAATGGGATTGCATTATAGAGTTGTCGAGATAGTGGAGGTGTCAAAATGTCTATATTACATTGTAATATAATACTTTTAGTATACGGCTTATACATAGGGCGCACTATAAGTTTCTGGAACTGGTCACTTACATAAGCAACATTTAAAAATTTGAAAATGGAACTCTGGCTGTAGAAAACAGTTTGTTTCATGCAAATATCAATTGTTTTTACATTGTGGCGTCACTTTGAAAATTGCATGTTTTCATCCTAATATAATTTTCTCCGATTTTAAGTACAATTTGACAGATCAGCAGAGACTCGCTCGGTTCGAATCGGTTTTGGCGACGAACGCCATGCAAGACGAGATATTTGAAACTAGTTTGCAAGATTTACACCCGGTCGTATCAATGTCAATGGTGAATTTCGTGATGATCCGTCCGTCTACCGCTGTAATCAACAAATACATCAATGCTGTGCGCCGTATGGCCCAAACATACAGTCGAGTGATTTACCATAAGATTTGGGCATCCTTGGTCATAAGCATGAGTCAAATGCAAGCAATCCTAAACAAAAATTTAAGTATGAAAAAGCTGTGCTAGCGGTGGATCCCACACAATTTGACTAAGACTCAAAAAACGGACCGCGTCACTTGGTGCAATGCCATGCATACCAGATTTAAGAAAAGGGCGTCAAGTTTGGAGTAGGACATAGTTATAAATGACAAAACATTTATTTGTTGCTACGACTTCAAAACAACGCAGCAATCGACCGTATGGGTCCATTGAGATGAGCCGAAACCAACTAAAGTGGTGCGCGAGTGAAGTGCCTCTTAATGGACGATTGCTTCTTTTTTTAATAAAACTGAACATGTTATTACTGTTGCTACAGAAAATTGTCGTATCGTGAATAGTGATTGGTATCCCACTATTTTTGGCTGAAGTTATTGATGAACTCCGTAAAATAAGCGTAAACGTCATATTATCTTGCACTACGACAATGCCAGTTTGCACCTGTCGAACAAAAACTTTTTTAATTAAATGTTAAGAGCAATCCTGAATACAGTCTCGACCTGGTACCTTCTGACTTTTTAGTCGCAGAAATTAAGAATTAATGTTATATAATAAAAATTAAAAAATTATTTATGCGGTCAACGATTTTCATCACTAGAAGAGGCTGTCAAAGAGTATGAAAAACATGTTTTCGAGGTCACCAGGATGGAATGACATAAATGTTTTCAAAATTGGTTTATTTGTAAAAAAGTGCATTTATGTTAACGGAGAATATTTTAAGAAACGATAAATTTATTTTTGAGCATTCATAGTAATTTTTTCTCATTGATTCCAGAAATTTTTAGTGCGCCCTACGTATATAGAAGTAAGAAAGTTCAACGTTTCTACAGCATCGCCTCAGGCTTGCATATTTCTATGGTTGGGGAGAATTCAAATTCCTTTCTTTGAATAATCATTCAACCAAATTAATATGTGTTACATAAAATATATCTTACTTTTTATCTATCTGACTGTATTCCGATTTGTCTGAATGCTTACTGTGTTTCGAAGGACGCTCAAGCGATTTTCCTGAAAATTTTTACAATCAACAAAATAGGCGCCGTCACGTAAAAGATAAGCTACTTTTTGACCTACTTAAATAAAAGGAACAGGATCTCAGTTCGTCTGTATTTTTTTGTGTATGTTGCGCGATATCTGCGTCAATTGTGCACCATTTTCGAAAATTATCTTTTTTTCGGAATATAATACTGACAAGGCGATCCTATTGTCACAAAGTCAGGAACTGATGATGATATCCCAGAGGAATTGAGGAGTACTCTCAAATATTATAGGCACCCATATTGTATTTGAGCCGTTATTTTTAGTTATCAGATGTTTACCTCAGGAGTCATCGTGTCGAGCTGTTGAGCTGATAATGGAAGCCAAAACTCTCATTAATGATAAAGAATAGATTAGAGGATAATACTCCGACCCATAGAGAGGAACTGTTTTTTAATGGCTACTAGAAAATCTTCGATTTTAGGATCATTTTATTCTTATTGATAAATTCCGTATATTACATCGATATCGAGAGTCTGATGACGGAACCAAACCAAAGGGTGGATAGTGGAACTCTTCAGTACTTACACCTCGAGTTTGGACTCATTCGTTTTGCTTTGACAAGTCTTGTATTCTGCAATGAGAGTCTGACGATGAAGTAAGAGACGGATAGTAAAACTCTACAATGTTTACTTGTAATCCCGTACAGATTGAGCTCGTTTAATTTAATTTGACGAGTCCTATACATTACATTTTACTATTATGGTCTGATGATGGGGCCGAGAAATAGGTAATGGAACTTTAATTAATTATACAAAAAAAACTCCTCAATAAGAAATTAAACATAAACAAAATTTTACAAAGCATGAACGCAAATATTTGTACTCCAAAACCAAACGAAGGAAAAACGTCTGACTGAGGTGGGACGGCTTACAAGCAAACTACAGTTGACTGGTACGGACTCCAAAAAAAATTATTAAGTAGATATTGTGAATATTTAATTAAAAATATATTTATATTTAAATTTATTTTATATACTTTAGAGCACATTATAATTATTTTTTTAGTTTAGAGGATTTTGAATGCAGTTTTATATTATTTTTTTTAAAGTAAAATGTATTGTAGTTTATTATTTCTTTATTTGGCTGCATGATTTTATTTTTGGATTTCATAAATATTTTAATCGTATTTGATGGAACAACGAGTTCTCTCAGAAATGAGACCTATATAACTAGATCTAATTTTCACCACCCACCAAAAACTTTTGTATCAAATCGATGACGCTACTTCAAAAACCGCATTTACAAACCAACTCTTGTTGAAGTACACCTAATATAGACTATACTACATAACGTATGTTTTATAGAAACAATAAAAAATTACATAATTTCGTTTATATGCTACACGCTTATTAAGCAAGCGATAGAGTTTGGGAGGGTGATAAAAATTGAGAATGAAACGGAAAGAAGAGGTAGAGAAGGAAAGAGAAATATAGAATGAGAAGTAGAGAAATACAGAAAACGAGAAAAAAAGGGAAAAGAAAGAGAAATTCGGATCTGGAATAGAATTATTGAGATTGATATTCGCAATAGAATCTTGATTACTGATATTAGTAGTGGGATAAGGATCATATACAGGATCGTGTTTTTAATAAAGATCATAATCTCGATTGACATTCTTCGCCCACGCTGATGGAACCGCGGGATAAAGCTGGTCCGTTAACAAAATGGAAAAACATTTCTTAAAAGGAAGATTATGATATAGGTAATTATTATTCACAGATGTCTATAAATCGTGTTCCCTCTTAAAAAGACCTTAATTTTGAAGGGAACTGAAGATCTTTTGCGACATTACATGCTCGACCGCTGGAGAGTAAACATCGTTATCTTTAATGTAGGAAAAACGTCACCAGCACCGTTAATTCCCTCCGCCATTAGCACGCGGCTATACTTTTGTTTGAAACAAGCGGAGACAGCGCACCTTCTATCCGCGCTTGTGTAGATGCTAATTTGGATGCAAAACCGATCACAAATACGATAGTAATTTATGAATTAGAATGTAATTATTCTGTAAATAACTTTTATATAAAATAAAAGTATTTGAGAACATTCGGAAACTTATAAAATGTCTTAATATATTCTTCTTACAACTTTAATAGTAATTCGAATGAAAAATCTTTATTAGATTTCTAACTGATGAAAGAAATAGGTAGTATTTAAAAGAATTATCGCGTTATAATATTTTCTTGAACTGTTGATATCAAACAAATTTATATACCTGATATAGTTGTTAATTATCCCTTCCTCTCATCTGATAATCAAAAGAAAACTAAACAAATATAACCCAAGTAAAATTTCTAATATGATGTGGTGAAAGAAATATAAATTGTCAACAGAAGCCAACCTTTCCACAATAGCCTACTTTCATTATTGAAAGATAAAAAGTTGTCTGTTTAGAGTCATCTCATCTAATCTTGCGCATTTCGCATGCATAGTCCAAAATAGCTAGTGAAGTAGTAATTAGATCCGCAAACACGAGTCGGACGATGCGTGGTATGCGGCGCGCGCCCACAATTTGCTAGGACTACTATAGAAAAACAGTGGTTTATTTAGGTAAAGGAAACTTTTGCAAACGGCAAACTTACTTCATTTCAAAATGCGTAAGAATATTGTAGGGTATTGCTATTTGTTAACTCGACAAAAGAAAGATGATTACTAATCCTCTTGACAGATCAACTTTAGCTGAATTTAAAAGATTTAAAATCAGAACTTCAGTACATTAATTTCATACTTAATATTGTATTTTTAATTTAAACGTATTTCTATATTTAAAATACTTTGAAATTCCGACTTGAAGCTACTATCGGTAATTAAAATGCATTAACCAATACCATTGTATTTTATCATCATAATTTTAGTCTGTAGCATACTACATACACCATTTGTACCATAATCTATCCATCAAATCGTAATCATTAACTCACTTGATTTGTTTTAACCACCTTCCACATTCATAGTCCACCCTCTGTACGATACTCTACCAGATTTAGATAAACAATAAGAAACGATATTTGAAAATTAAACTTCTAAGTACGAAAAATAGAGGGGTGAAGTTTCTATGAGGTTTCTTCTTTGTAGGAAGAACGAAAGATGAAAATTCATTCATTATAAATAAATAAAAATGAATAAAGCCGAGAAAAGTCCGTCAGAAGCAAAGTTTGTTTATTTTCTGGGTAAAAGTATTTTTTGTAAGATGTATATGGTTTATTTTAATTTGAATTTTGCAAAATATCCCTCTCTCTATTTTTCTGATTAGCTATATAAGAAAATATTCAAGAACATCTATATGATTTCCCAAAGATACATCTTGATTTTCACGATCCAAACATTTGGCAATACTCTCAGATTCGCATATTTCATTATTCACTTCCACGTTGAGAATCAATTTTGAAATCACTAAGAGACTATTAAATCAAGACAGAATGTGAGAGGCTCAGTCAAACGTGAGTAGAACGTGCGCTCGCAGAACAAGAAAAAGATAAAACACAACTCCGCGCCATTTACCTACCGAGCACACGGCCCACCAGGAAATTTTATAAGGAAGAGCGCGTATTCTCCCCCGTCCTTCCACGGCGGAAGTTAACGGTGACGGTGATGACAACGTATTCTCCGTTCAGCACTCTGTTTGAAGCTTTACTTTAAAGAAATTATTATATTTCAGGTTTTGTAAAACAGGGAAAGGACATTTTGCGTAGGATCGACCCTGCATAAAAATTTAAAACTGAAAAATTATAGTGTTAGGGCAACTCAAATGAATAAATATTTCAGCGCATTTGACTGTTCTAAATCTAAACGCGTAAAATGGGATATGAAAGTTTGTATGAATGTTTCAATATGCTTGAAACTAGGGACATGAAAAATAGTATTCAAGCAATTCGTTACAAATAGTAATAAATGTTCATCGTTTTTGCATAATTAAGCTCATTTTATATTCTAAATATACACTTATAGTGACTTATGCCAATTTTACAATGCCGCACAAACATTTGGGTATGCATTCATGGGATAAGTATTGCAAGAGACTTATGTCATATTCGAAGAACAAGGAAATATAGTGTTATTCTTTTGAATTTACATGGTTCCAGTAGCTAAGTCTAGCGTGTATTTTAGTACACTCATTAATTGAAGCACGTTAAAAGTGTTTGTCCATCCTTACGAAGTCGGAACGGGTCAATATAGCGATTATTATATATATTATATATATATAATAATCGCTACTATCATCCTTGAAAAAATTAATACGATTTATCTTTATTTTAATGACCAAATAAAACACAAATTCAAACCAAACGAGTTTATTTCAATGATGCATTAAACTGTGCAAAATTAATTTCGTCGGCCAACTTCATAATATTTATTGGTATATCGTATTGCGTATTGTCCAATACAATATGTTCAATGCAATACTATTGTGTGCAATAATGTTTCATTGGCCAATAAACAATTTGTAATGCCCATTGGTCTTTATGATGAAACAGTGAAGCCCTATCGCCGACTGCTTTACATCACTGAATTATTTATCGTATGGGTTGTATTGCGAAGTCGTCAGGTCTTCTATAAGTATCGTCATTATTTCGTTATTCGAATCTACTGGTATTGAAGGTTTTATTATTGATCTTGGATAATGCATAACATTTTACAGTATGCCATGTATTATTGAAGTTCAATAATATCAGTGGTAATACATGATATTATATAGTGTGATATGTTTTATTCAAACTCTAAAATATTGGTGTCAGACCAATGGTCAGTGGGTTGCCTTCAAGTCGCTACTAGTAAATTCGAATCTTGCTCTACGGACAATTGATTATTTTTTTAAACCTTAAACAGTTTAAAAATATCATCCTTTTTTCAAAAACACGTTAACCCATCGGTTTTGACGTTATTACTTTGTGGGCAACGGTTGTTAACAGCACCAAACCCACACCGGCACAGCCTGAAGAAAAATAATTTTGAAAAGCATTACCGATTTCTATGATAATTGCCCTGTAATGTGGTAGTGGTAAAAACAAACCATCACATACAAAACTGTATAGTAAATATTTTGAAGTCAATGGATTAACTTTTTTTTATCTTTTGACAATACATTCAAATAATGAATTCGTTTGATAGTTCTATAATGTACACATTCGTCTTTCCAACTATAATCATTGTTCATGATAATGAAACAAATGTACTGATTGTATTGACGCAAATTATTTATTAAAAATTATTTCGAGAAGTTTGCCATCTTTTTTTTAACGATTAAGTCGGGTAGGCATCTAAACTGGAATTGGGATCGGTATTGGGATTTGAATCGAGATCTAATTCGGGAAAGGAATTGAAAATAGAATCTGAATTGAAATAGAGAGTGCGATCGCATTCAAAACTAACAGTATGACTGAAGAAAAAATGAGAACAAGATCTAGATCGGGATCATATTTAATATTGATATCTATAGATACAAAAATAGAGTTATTTGGCTTATGACGACGCGGACAACTCGGGAGTAAAAGCCATATGAGTGTAATAAAAGACATCGTCTTCAAAACCTATCTAGATTAACAAGTGCCTCTTAGATTTAAAAACATTGTACACAGTAAAGCAACAAATGATTGTATTTACTGACATACAAATTTGAATAAGCCATATATGCTTAGGGGGTCCCATTGTCTGCTACTAGCAGAAGGCAAATGAGGATCTAAACTCAAAAAAATTTATAGTATTTGCCTTATCTCCTACTTCCTTAACTGGCTATTAATGGCTACAAAATACTAATAAAATAACTTGCCAAAACCAAAAACAGCCTTCAAGAACCTACTAAAACAGTTGTTTTTGAAATCGGAGTCTGTTAATGATATGCCACACTTCGTTGTGTCTTATTTTGAATAATGTGTTATACCTTTGACACTTCTTTTTATTCATGCTTATAGATCTCTTGTTAACGTTTGTATTCATCAAAAGCAATGTAGTTCGTAGAAACTGTTAGAATATCTTTTTTGTTTGTCTTGCATAAGCTTACATCGATCCCAAAACAACTAAATATTTAAATAGATATTAGAAGCTATTTATAAGTTTTATTTAAGTAATTTTATTTAATATTTTCTTATTGAGGAAACATTTAGCTGTTATTCCTGGCTTTAGATACTCTAAATATATATACGTATTACAACGATAGTCAGGCAGCCACCTTTTCTTTTTATATAAAAAACTGGAAAATTAATTGCCTAATTTCCCGATGGTATCGCTAATAATCGTTCCAGGGTAGCAGTATTTTTAGTTAGAGTCAATTACCCTTTGCAGGACAGCAATATTTTTAGTTAGAGTATTGGTCTAGTACTTTCACCAGATCTCCGATTGTTGTTTCTGTAAAATCTCTAAATATTCATATTTTTCCCCAACTCACTCCAAATTGAAAGACCGTAAAAAGCGATATAATCTGTTTTACTATGTAAGTAAAAAAGTACTGAACCAGTTTCTATTTAACTTTAGAGTCTTGAGAGGTTCCTCTTCACTACATGCATTTGAATATCAACAAAATGCTTAACTTCACCACGTAGTGCATGTCGATGCAAAACACTTCGGTTGCTTTAGAAAATAAGAAAATTTCTATACATTTGCTTGTAGTATTTGAAAAGTTCCCTCGATTCCTAATGGACTCCATAATCAGAGGTTATCTGCCAATAGATCATTATTTTCACTTCACATTGCATTTTGATAAGCATTAAGCGCTTACAATCCCAACAAAATGACATCGCAATCCGCGAAATACTTATCATCGAGGAGTTCCAGTAGTAATTTGTGATCTTCTACATCAGTTCCACTTCACCAAACGATGTTGTCCGGAAGCAAATGCGTGAGTTACTATAGAAAGTTCCAAAATTGCTACATGTGTGCCTATAATGTTTGAGGAATTCCATCAATTTTCATGAATCCTGTCGCCAGATCTCATTTCTGACAAAACGGTGCAAACCTGTAGATAAAATCTTCAAATAAAAAAAATTAAAATCGATTAATAAATAAAGAAGTTTTAAGTTTAATATTTTAAAAATACAATCGAATTGAGAATGTCTTCGTTTTTGAAATTCAGTTTAGAATTAATTATAAATTTATGCAAATCTTGTACAGTTTTGTCGTTTAAAAGCAAGGCAAACAATAAAAACATACCGTAATAAAAATAACGAATAAAAATGAAAGAGAGAAAACTAAATTTATCATCTAAATCTATAATCATGAATACAAAACGTGATCTATTATTCTTAATGAAAAGGAATGTTAAAAATTGATGAAAGTCGAAAAATAAAGACTTTTTAGCATCCGACTCACCGTAAAACAACAGATAATAAATCTGTGTAATATTAACTTTTTTTATAATGAATTGCTTGTAACTAATTAAAATCTTTTATTTGTAGCTTTATTGTGTACATTATTTTCAAATACGATACATATTGAGCAGATAGTAGTAGGTTTTGAAGGCTGCATTTATTTATTTTTTTAATTTATCATTTTTTACCGATGCTATATGAACATGTAAATATATGTATTTATCATTAATAATACCGCTACTTGATATTGGTGTTAAAATATGGTTAATACGTAATATAAAAAGCAAAATGCTTCTAACCTTTGTCTCTTTACAACGATGTATGACTGACTGTACGAATAAAATTAAGAATAATCGAATGTATTTCGAATCTGAGCGTATTTTTGGTCTAACATTACCTCGGTATGTCTTTGGGTTAGAGTGCAGTGGGTTAAAGTGTCAATCAAAACAGAGAAAAAGTAGATGTTTCTAAATGCGCTTCACAAGCATATCAATATAAAATATTCTTGTTCATGCTTTTACATCATATTTAAAATTCTAAATACTAGGAAATATTTTCAAAGTATAACTTGTAGTCCCGCAGTAACAGGCAAAAGTGATTTTTACATCGTAAATTACTAGAAGTTCTAATAAAAACAAAGACGGGCAAAGATTTTCTTTTAGAACTTATTTTTATGTTTAGTATTCAACTATTTTGGTTGATTTAATAATAACTTGTAAATCATACTAAGCATTCTTCAAACTAAAACATTATTGTCTTAAATTATTTATATGTACTGTTTTGAATTCATGGCTTCCTTTCTCTATAACACATTTATTGTTATTTTATATCGTCGATAACTAATGCCAATTTTCTAATACCTATTCCCATAAAAGTTGAGGCTACGACTTTAAAATGCTTAGTGTTATAAAGAATTAGCAAGCTAAATTTTTATATAGGAAAAGGTAAAGAAATTCGCAATGCAAATGGTGCAAGGTTAGAATATTGTTAAAATTTCGCTTTGCGTATGATTAGCATAGCAACAGGTAATTTAATTACAACACCTTATATAATAAAAGCTTATTACAAGTAAGTGACCTACGTAGTTAAAAAATATATGCTACTTTTGATAATACTCATATTTGGCAAACTATAAACCACCGAAATGATATGTATAAAATCGACGTATAAAGAGATTGGCACATTACTGTAATACAAGAAGTATCCATATTTTAGCCGACCTCGTGAAGGGGCAACTAACTGAATAAGTAACGTGTACGGATTCAGTACCGTAAACCTCTCGGAAAATTGATCTTTGCGCGCACACAACGAATTCTCCTAAACGACCGACTATACACGCGAGCCGTTACGTCGAAAAAATGTAACTTACAGATCTAACCGTGGTCTATTCGGTTGTAATAAATTTATGACAGCTTTATTACAACTTAGTTATATTCCTTTTATAAGAACGTCGAATGAGGACTGAGTAAAAGACTGTAAATAAGGCCACAATCAATAAAGTTAATTAACGACCGCGTGTTAAATAATGCACAAACGTTTATAATCAAGTTTTTAAGTACCCAAAACGTATAATTCGATCACATGATCATTTCGAGGGTGATTGCTATGTCGCTTATCGGGCTCATCGATAGATAGACGGACGTACCTAGGTGTCGGCTCTGCTGAAAAAGTGGGTGTGTTCGTGTAGGAGAGGGCAGTGCGGCGGTGCGGTGCGGGCCGGTGCGGCGAGCGCTCGCGGCAGCGGCGGGACGCGCTCAGGCGAGGACGGCGCCGCCGCCTCCGCGTGCCCGCTCCCTCCGCGCGATTAGCTGCAGCTCATCGCCAGCGCTGCCCCGCCACCAGCAATCGATACCGCGGCCCCGGAGCTGATGTAACTCATCGGGCTCGACAGGTCGCGGCGGACGGGAGCGGCGCTCGGCTGAGGCGGGCGCACCGGGCCGAGGGCCGCTGTCTGAGGCTCGCCGGGCGCGACCGCGGCACTCGCGCCTCAATCCGACCCTAACTTGATGCGAACGTTCGATGCGAGACAGAACGGCACCCGCGCATGACTAGCGCCAGGCTTCGTCGACGCCCCGACGGACGGCCAGTGTGCGCTGTCGCCCGCGCCGCGCTGCCTGCCGGTCGATACCGCGGAGCCTGCGCTGCACCGCCGCTCCGGCCCGCACCGGCCGGCTCGCACGCCGCGCGCTACACCGCCGCACGGTTGACGCTGCACGTCGCGCCCTACGGCGACTCCCCCATTTTGTACTCTATTCATATCTATACGCTAAAATACATTTAAGTTATTCGATTAGATAATAACTTAAAATCGTACATCATAAATCGAGTTTTTTTTTCCTCCCTGCCTCATTATTATCGATAACCATATTTCTTGATTATGCAACAAGTATTTTCTGAGCGGAATAAAATTGTAATGTATCTGTACATATCCTAATATTAACTCTATAAATTCTCAACCTCAATTGTAAAAATTGACATCACATTCGATAGGCTCCTTGAATCCTAGACAGTATTACTCAGAAAAATGAGAACTATTACAAAACAATTCAATATATTTTGATAGGTGTACTACGAATCCAAGTCAATAATTAAAACCTACACGTTAACACAAAAATTACGAAATTAATTACAATAATCTATAGCAATAGCACAATTTTATAACCGTCGTGTTTGTACATTAAAAACATTTTCTTAAAAATGAATGCGGTTGATGCGAATGTAACAAAATCAAATAAGATTATTTTTTGAAACTTTGTCCGTTTAAATAGATATATCTATAAAACTGCTGGACGGATTTTCATGAGATTTTTACGGGTAACTTAACCGTATCTTGGGAAAACATACAGGTTTCAATACATCAAAGTATCTCACAGTAAAGTGGTTGATTTTGAAAAGTTGCTCACAGAGATTTTCAGAGTTACCTCAGAGACGCGATCGTTAAAGCACGGTAAACCAAAAACTAATGGACTGCACTGTTTACTAATTTAAATTCTACGCTAAGGAAAAAATCCTAAATTAGATGGGACTTTAATTCTCTCAATTTTTACAGTGAAATTTCTGCTGGCACGGTGTGAATTGGATTTTATAAAACGTAAATGTGTAATGAAAAGAGATAGCTATAAGTGTAATATATAGATTTTAGGCTGTGAGAGAATAAGATAGAACGCGTTTATATTATTATCTATTCTTCCTCTCCTCTTTATGGGATGGTTCGCAGCGATATGCGTTTCCACTACTCTACCGTCGTATTCGAGCCCGTACACGGACTCTACATACCATAGAGGCTAGATTCTATGTTGTATACTATGTTCCTAATCTACTCGAAATATATCCCAAGAGAGGCAGAGAGATAGAGAGAGAGAGAGAAACGTTAAATCTATAGCTAATTATTTACTGTTGTAGTGACTTTCGTGCACTCTTAAAAATATTTTATATTGAATCTAATAATTTATATCTTTATTAAAATGATACTTTTAATAAAAATTGGCTGTCAATCGCACTCTCTCTCTCTCTCTCTCTCTCTCTCTCTCTCTCTTTTCTCCCAATTTACGACCTCCATAGTATATTTATCTCATTCTCCTAAAAATAACTAGAATACTAATTTTCACTTCTACCGTTTGAACTCACACTCGATTTTTTTCTACTTATTACTAAACATACCTACTATCCCACACTCTCTTTATTTCAGAACGAGAGCCATGGATTTTGACCATCCTCACCAGTATAATGACACAACTCAGAACCGCGATAGCTTGCAGTCCTGTCCAAAGAACAAAGTGATCGGTCAATTCGCGAGTAGTCTGAATTCGGTACTTTCCAGTTTGAAGGCAACGCTCTTAATCGTTCGGTCACCGCGTGTTTATTCTCAAAGTATATCATTTGGATGGCATGATTTTAAAAATTCCAATACAGAAAATGATACAGTCACCCAGGAAAGGATTATTAGGACGATAGTATGAACTTGGATTTCGATATTCGATATCTGATAGTCGATAGACTGAACTTGAGGATTTCAAACACATATTTTCCTTTTATATTTATTTATACCACAGCAATCGCTCGCTTTAGAGATAGTTTGCATGCGTGCATTGCATGCATAATAGGTATTTTTGTAAATATACGAACAATAAACAATGAATACGTTGACTTTCTTAAAACTAGCTCTTTGACTGTACTTAAATTTCAATTTATAATTGGCATGTCTCGCTAATTTTCTCTAAACAAATATTGTTTGAATATCGGAAGGTTTCCGTTAAAAAAAATATTCTATGAGTTCATTCTACAAAAATAGTTGAAATAAGCGAATAACGCTGTTAACCGTTAATCGTCTCATTTGCTTAATTGCAAAAGCCTCAGAACTCTCAATTTATCAGCCAGCCCTCAAAATATGTAGACTGTAGATGCTTATGTAAATTTATTAGCGTCTATGGTAATTCTAATAATACAATTTTATTTAGTAAACTTTATTTTATCGTCAAAAAAACACGGACACTTAAATCATTAACTAATAATTAACTTTTACCCATAGCTTTGACTTGCTCAAAACTGAAATGTGTTTTAGGGTTTCGAGTCAAAATATCAAAAACGGTACCCTTGTAATTTCATGATGTCCATCCGTCTATCCGTCCGCATGTTACAGTCATTTTATTAAAAAACTACAAGACGTTATATTGATGAAATGTATAGTGTAGGTATTTTGATAAGCCGCTACTTAGTTGGTGGTTAAATAATAAAAATAAATATTTCTAGGGGGAGCACTCCATATATGTAACAGAAGCTGAAAAAATTTTTTTCAGCAAACATCACCTGCGACGCTAATTTCGACAATTCTTTTAAAAAAACTAAGATTTATTAGCAATTTTTCTGATTATGTGAAAAATTTCGGAAATAATCGCTCAGAAAGTAGCAGAAATTGTGTCCCTCTATTTTTTGAACCGTATGTCCAAAAAATATGAAAAAAAAATGAAAGTAACTCTTAAGAAATACTTTCAAAGAAAATTATTTTGAACATAGTAGGATGTACCATTTTTGAGTTATTACCGAAAAACTGCGCTTCTCAACAAAAGGACTTAAGTGCCATGAAGATACTCTCTTTTGCTGATGCACTTTAATTTACACTAGTTTAATATAATAGTTGACTCTAGTTATAGGCGACTAAAGTGCTTATAACTATTCTGTGCTGGATACATGTAGTAGTGTAACAACGTACTTTATAACCCAACTTCAAAAAACAGGAGGAGGTTCTCAATTCGACTGTATTTTTTTATGTTTGTTACCTCAGAACTTCCGAACGAGTGATCCGATTTTGATAATTCTTTTTTTTTTGAAATATGATACTTCCCGTGTGGTCCCATTTCACTTTGCTCTAGTTCTAACTAATAGCATCCATGAGAAAACCATATAAGTCTTAAACTTGCATTAAGTATGTGCGCGACAAATGGACGAATAACTCAATATTACACTAACCGATTGCGATGATTATTTTTTAATTGGAAAGGATGTATTTCATGGGTGATTTGATGAGAGTTTGGTTAGGTTCTAATTATGGGATCCATGACAAAGTAACGGAACTCTTCAATTCTTAGGAGAAAATTAACAATACTCTACCGAATTTTTTTATAGCCTCTCCGAATATTTAAGTCACCTACCGTAACATAATTATGGTGAAGTAATTGTCGTAGTCAAATATAATGATCAATGGAACTTCTTAACGGCTTACAGTAAGGGTGCGATCTATGAGCAGCTCGTGTAGTGCGTCTACCCATATTCAGACAAATTAGTTAGTGTACTTTAGATTCACTAAAATCAAAAAATAATAAAAAATTTTAACAATAAAACCGACTCAAAATAAAACCATTCAAAAACAAATTAATATGCACTAAAAAGTAATAATGGTATTTTCAGCAACAATAATCAACTTACTTTTCTACTCATCAATATGTAGGTACGATCTATGTGTTTACCACGTAAAAAGGTAGGTAGGTACCATCCATTCAATTTAACTCAACACATACCTATGAATAAAAACACAATGATCGAATATTTTTCAAATTCTCCTAAATAAAATTAAATGAAAAATATTAGACTACTTAAAGTCAATCAAATTGTTACGATAATATAATGTAGTTAAAATTATTGTTAGGAGTCGGTGTTCAAGGAAACACTACAATATACCTAGCAATAGACACGGACTCCAAAAATAACAATAATTGTAACTACATTATATTATCGTAATAATTTGATTGACTTTAAGTAGTCTAACATTTTCATTTCATTTCACTTAGAAGAACTCTAAAAATATTGGTCATTGTTTGTTATTCATAGTGTGTGTTGAGTTAAATTTGAAGTGGGCACTAGATCGTACCTACATTGATGAGTACAAAAAGTAAGTTGATTATTAAGTTGCAGAAGAATACGTAATTATTTTTACTTTTTAGTGCATATTAATTTGTTTTGGAATAGGTTTTATTTTGAAGTCTTTCTTTATTAAAACTTTTCATCTGTAGTGCATTTCTTTGTAATATATCTTCTTACCCTACAATGAGCATACGGAACCCTATAATGAGTATTGTCCGACGTGCTCTTGGCCAGTTTTTTTTCTCATTTTTGTGTTGATGGGTTATTTATTGCTCTAAACAATTTACAAATGTTTAGTACATACACTCCGAAGTTTATTGTAAATCTAAATGTAGTCAGTAATTTTTATTGAAATATCTAATTTCATAATATTTCCGGTTTTCTCCGACTGCAGTCAGTGTGTGTGGCGCTATTACAAAAAATTAAAATTTTATCAAAAAATTGTAGTTTCTGTTTTCACCCCGATTACCGATAGTAATCGAGTTTTCACCAAATCTTGACATTTTTAAGTCTTACGATTGTATTTCGACCATTTTCCGAGTGATGTCTGTATCTTTTTCTGTGTCTGTGTGTTTGTATGTGTGTGTCGATGGGTTCGTTCAAGAGATATTGTTAACGGAAAATTCGAAAAAAAGGGTCCTTTTTCCCCAAATAATATGTGCACTATTTGGTGGTTTGATGTTCAATTCTCGGTCATCTTTTTGTGTTTAAAAAACTGCGTCAGAAAAAGCAAATCAAAACAAACAACGTATTCTAAAGACATTGTACTTAAAAAAAATTAAAAGAGGTTATTTAATATGTACAGATTTTGGATTGTAACACCTCATAATGTATTAGAATTTTATTTTAAAGCTCGGAGAGCTTGAAAGGTGATAAAATCGATCTTTGGCGTAAAAGCTCAATAATTAACTGCTCATTTATTTTAATACTTTGAGTTCGAAAGCAGTAAGAAGTTTTAGAAATGATCTGATTGGTCAACTGTGATTCAAATTTTGAACAAAAAATTCATATACAATATTTATAACTCAAAGGAACTCAAAACACATCGATAAATATCATAGCTAAAGTTTCTGGGGTCGTCTACATTGTCAATCGTCTTATAGATTTCTTCTTAACCGATTAGAATGAAATATGCACTAAATGTTACGGGAAATTTACCACAACAAATAGTGAAAGCTGCATACAAATTAATTAAGCCATTTCCGAGATTAGCGTACACAAACGCGAAGACAATCAAACAATAATTCAAAAGTATTTTACTTGTCACGGTAACATAAGCATAGTGTATTTAATTCGTTTTTATTTGCGCATTGTTGTTGCGCATTATTTTTATAAAACGCAATGATTAAGATGCCCTTGTCGAGCCTATATTTACCGTTAAGCAATCACCCATGTCATATTGTTATTGAACTAAGACATGTGCGATAGTCTATTTAATATTATTAAAAAACACTAAGTTTCTTCTATGAGCACGTAGACTTTATCGCGTCAGAAGTTTAGTCATTTCAGGCACGCACCAACGATATCGAAAATTTGATACTATGTCTTATCTTTTCAAATGATCATTGAATCACCACATTCTAGGTGTGAAATTTCTAAATTGTTCGTTTAAATAGGGCCTCCTCGGTACATCAGTACATTTTAAATGTATGCCTTGTGAATAATAACAATAAAAATGTGAGAATCCGTGTAAAATATAGTATTATATTTCTAATATCACGTCGTTCGTTGCAGGCTGCAATGATAAAGAGTCACTAAGATTTACACAACCACGCTTGAATTCTTGATGAAACCACTTATAAATACCATCGTATTGCTTGCTTCGTGTGGTGCTTTAATGCCAAAAGCAGTTCGAAGCTGAGCGGAGCTTCTACAGAGCTATAAAACTACACAAAATCATACTATGAAAATTTTCACAACTTAAATTCATAGTGATGAATACATGCAACTTTTAAAATGATGCCGTAAGCTAAAAGCAATCGACAGATAAAACAAAATGTATTCTACAGTCAAGAAGTTCCATTTTCAAATGTAATAATTACTCTTTAAGTATTGTTTATGTAAGTGATCAGTTCCAGAAACTCATAGTGCGCCCCACGCATCACTTACAAAATGATGTAAATAGATTCACCGGACGCTAAAACGTCAAGATCGGGTGAAATCGGATTTTGAATAGCGGAGTGAAAACAGAAACTTTCCAATCTTACAAAAACTTTTCATTTTTCATAGTGGATAGTTAAAAAACTGGCCGAGAATATGTCAGACCATGCTCATTATAGTTCCGAAGCAATTAGTACAAAGAAATGCCCTACAGACAAAAAAGGTACGCTGTTACACTTTTTCCACGTTTCCCGCATATAGTAGGAATAAGCATTTATTCGCTTATAACTAGAGAAACAGGTAGGTATGTCAACCATTACTCTTAAGCTAGTGTAAAGTAAGGTGCACCAGCAAACGAGCACAAGTACATAGCACTTACGACCTTTTGTTGCAAAGCGCAGTTTTTCGGCAATAACTCTGTATGCGCTGGTTGCTGATTGGAGTTGTCCCTATTTACCCTATCTTCGAAACTTCGCACAGTGGCAAACCAAAGGGACGGAAGAGAGAGGAACTCACCCTTCTGTGTGATGTTGTCTTCACTCTCGGCGGCCAACGTGGTTTAGAGCACGATTGCGCGTCTGTGCTGGTTTTATACCGAACACGTAGAATACACTTGCTGGTCACAATATTAAAAATTAATAATTATAACACATAATATAACGAGCGATTTGCGGTTGCGTTCGTATTCGATATGACAGAAGACAGCGAGTGCGGGTAAGAACAAATTGGATTGCGGGCGTAAGGAAGGGGCTATTGCAACTGCATTTAATTTCGACAAAACGGCGTAAACAAACTCAAAAACGGTAAATCCGATCGTATTCAAAATAATTTTCTTTGAGAGTATTTTTTGAGCGTTACCTTTGCAATTTTTTTCTCGATTTTTTTGGACTTACGGTATAGAAAATAAATGGGGAACAAAATTTCTCCTACTTTCGAAGCGATTATTTCAGAAAATATTCAATTAATCAAAAAAAAATGTTTAGGAACCTTAAAGTATTTTGGAAAGAACTGATGACTTCCTGTGCCACACATTGATGTTTGCCGAAGAAAAAATTTTTCAGCTCTGTTACATATATGAGGGGCTCCTCGAGAAATATTTATTTTTATTAATTATTCACCTACCAAATCAAACAGCGACTTATACAAGACATCTCTACTCCGGATTTCATCAATATACAACCTTCTACTTTTTGAGTAAAATGTCTGTGACATACGGATAAACGTCCGTGATATACGGATGGACGGAGGGACGGACGGACGTTACGAAACTAAATATAAGGGTTCAGTTTTTGCCATTTAGCTCGGAACCCTAAAACACATAACATTAAATTAAGTTCTTTTTTCGATATAAAAAAATAACAACTAACCGACTTTTAAAAGTTTTATTGGTGCACCTTAGTTTACACTAGTTTCAGAGTAATAGCCGACATACCTACTTGTTTCTTTAATTAAAGTCGCCTTAAGCGCTTATAACTATTCTGTGCGGGAAACATGGAAATAAGTGTTACAACGTAGTATTTTTCATTCATAATGCATTTCCTTGTATTAACGGCTTCGGAATCCTATAGTGAGCATGGTTCGACATACTCTTGGCCGGTTTTATTTTGTTATGAGAATTATAAGATTTAAAATCATTTGAGTACGATTTCAAATATCGACCGTACATCGTACAAAGCCAAAAAGGTCGTATATATACGATTTAAATTGTACGGTTGGCAACAACGGCTGGCAGTACCAACTTCTTGGGAAACGGATTAGTACCACATGATGGTCAACTCTAACATCGCCCGCACACGTTAATTACATCAAATAGTATTGCTATCCGACTCCTATTACTCACTTCCGTCCCTTTCAAGAAGTCACTCACACAAATGAAAGGAAAGCGAGAAGGAAGGTACTACACATCAAAAACTGTAGAAAACTGTAAATATTGATTGAAAAACAGAAAAATTGGAAACTTTTCTGTATTTTGTATTTCATACTTGTAATAAACAGAAAAAATAGAACAAAGAATTATGGACAAAAAATGATGTGCTCATCAAACTTTTAATCAGTTTTACGAAAAAAATCAAACTAACAGCCATTACTATGCTAACTTTAATTGTAACTTTGATTGTTTCCGAAATATCTAGTAACACAAAAACATTCTTTCAACAACAATCGTTCGATCGAAAACCTACAAAAAACAAATACCCGACATGCTCGCACAAACAAGATATTCCTGAATCCTGAGTAAGAAATAACAGAATATCGGTAAAACAGAAAACTTGCCCGAACGATCTACGTACCATTACATGCTATATTTATATACTAACGCCATCTATTAAATCGCTCGACAGTTACGTAGGCAAGTCCAATGGTAGCTTTGCTGAATTTGATTTAATGTACGGACTACGTAACAAGTGAAATACATGGCGCTGTAGTTTTAAATGAAACCTGTAAATTTGGAGGCCTAAACAAACTATAAACTGAGAAGATGTCAAAAAAACTGTAAATATTACAATTAACACTGTAGGTTTGGCTACGCAGATCCGATTGGATACGTTTGAACAACATTGAAAATGTTCAAAACATTTCTTTTGAATGTATTTTTTTTTGAGGTCTATTTACTTCATTGAATTATAAACAAATTATGGCTCCATTTATATAACTAGATGCGGTAACAGCACCGATTTTGACATGACAACGTCTAATAACTCGATATTACGGGCTGCATGCACGAAAAAGTTGACGTCATTGTCCCGTTACGCTCGATGTCCCGTTCCGCAAGCGAGGCTCGAGTGGTCGGCTCAGTTCGTTTGGTGCTGCATCTATCTCCCCTCTACTCAATCAGCCTAGCACAAAAGATACACGTGAACTGTTTTCGTCAAATGCTTATAAAGTGAAGTGATATGTTATTGTGATTTTCATGTGTGTTCAATAATGCGACAATAATGGTAAGTAATTCTTGCATTTAAAAATCTCATTGTTCAAGCTTATGTGTTTAATCTTTTCATTAATATTTCTTTTAATTTTTTTATTATTTATTATTTAAAAAGTAGTCTCGGTCGGCGAGAGCAGTAATGATAGGTTATGTTACAATTGACTGAAAAATAATGAAGATTCATATAATTGATAGTATAAACAATTAACTTTTCTCCTTGTGTCGTTCTGTATATTATATTACTGTAATGTTTGACGTTGCCACGTTAAACTACCGTCCGTAAACCGACTTTATAGACAACGAGTTTTTGGTAAAATCACACTTTCGTTGTAATGAGCAAATTATATTTTATTAATCTACACAAGGATCAATTCAGTTCTTCAATTTTGACATGTAGATAAAAATGGCCTCTTTTACCAATAACGAAAAATAGTATACAAGAAATAAAACTGATTCAAGAAATATTATGGATAGTTTATTTAGAAATTATAATATTAATCTTTTTAAATTAATTTGATTTAGAATAAAATTAATGAATTAATAAATGCTCAAAATATATAAATCTATTTGACTTTAAATAAAAATTATAATGGAGAAATTGTGTATCCACGAAGTATGGTATAGCAAAGTATCATTTATTTGATTTGAAATGTTTTGAGAGTTATATTTCTCTAGTCCCATATAGTTCTACCTCTGTAATCGACTTTTAAAATCAAAGTTTTAGCGCATAACGTTATTTCAAGAACCTATTTTTAATTTCCTTGTTTATTTACCTGTGTTATTAAAACTTTCCTTGTTGTGATCTTTATGAGGTTCGTCACTACGATATCTAGTTCAGAATCTGTCTTCAATTGCTAATACATAAAGAAAATTCAAATTTTCTAGTAAATACCGATATGAAATTTGAGGCGTTACAAGTAAAAACCTTAAAACATTGTTATGTACCTATTATTAGCATGACCATCCATATCTTTTTACAGGTTAACAATAATCAGTAAACTACTTATTGACTACCGATCTCGAGTTCACCCACGTCACCAAATAATGAATTCGAAATTCGTCCCTCATTTCGTCAATTGGCTACCTCATTGACCATGATCTCGATCCTGGTCCCACTCTCATGTTTCTGTTTCTAATTCCGCTCTCGGTTTCGTTTCTTGTACTTGTCTTGATCCCGATCTCGTCTCGCACTTGATTCCGATTGCAGTCTCACTCTTGATTTCGATTCCGATCCTATTCGATACCCTTATCCCAGCTTGGCCTTCGATTCAATTGTGATCTAATTATCACAAAGCAATGCACCACACTTATATACAAAACAGGTACTGTATTTTATTTTGAAACGATGAAGCCCTCGATCTCGACCCCGGTTTTGTTCGCTATTCCCAATCTGGATTTGTATCGATAAAAGTGAAAGATTCGTACGATTTCCCCGTTAATAAAACCGCTGGAAATAGTTATTGTATGATGAAATTTGATGAGATAACGTACTCAAATATTAATCACGTAAATAATACCAGTGTTTTACGAGTTATAAATACAAGGACAGACATAAACCCCTTTAATCATTTACTAAAGTCCATGGATCCAGAACATCATAAACTATTTTATATATGGAACTCATTATAAAAAAGATTTTTGGAATAGGAGGAACAGGGTAGAATGGTACTGCCATCCCGGAAAAGATTAGCTAATGCAACATAAAACCAGAAACAAGCAAAATTGACTAGCCTATACGACCTTGTTTTCTGATAAAGTTGATAGATGTCACGATGCATCGTTGTGTTGTCTTTATGATACCGTAAGGTAAAAAATACGTAAATCGTATTTCTAAACTACAAAGATACCAAAGCATAGATAAAATAAAAGTCAAAGTATTTCAAATATGAGATGAAAATACATCTATTGTATCTTATATCTGTACTTCAAATACTTATATTTCAAATAAGTTACATGTCTGGTTGTAAGGAATAACCTATCGACATAAAAACAAAGGAATCTTCACGCTATCTTATCTTTTATATTCACGCTAACCATAACCGAGTAAAATTTAATTATAGCTTATGGCCGACACAAGAATATCTCCTCTATATGTGAAATTTCAGGTTCATAGATTTAGTAATCGATGACCTAGTTCCATTCCACGTAATGCAGTCGCGAATAAAAGCTAGTAATTGCTCCATATTTTGAACAAAATGTTTTCTATGCGTACACAAAATTTCATGTTCACCTTTTGTATAAGTAGTTATTGAATTTGTTATAAGTTTACCCAGACAAAATCTTAAAAATCGATTAATTATTATTCTATGCTATAAGAAAGAAAGTTATTCATAAATATTGATTTTATTGGAGGTGTAGTTAAGTAGTTATAAGAAAACATAGAAAATGATCTACAAATTTATATACTATTGTAAATCCTTAACAACAATAACTATTTGGATAATTTTAAAGTTACTAACGTTTCATGTAACTTAACGTATTCGGCGTAGATTTATATACACTAGCACACGAATCGCACGTGGCATAGAGATAAAATTGTAAATCAAGATATAGCATTAGCTCAAAGTGAATATAGCACAGAGGGGGCGAGAAAATAATAACATACGCCTTTTTAGTTTGTTTCCCATGCTTATAAAAAAAGTATTTTATTACTAATTAATCCTAATAATACTCATTTCAATGATATCACGTTATAAAACAAGTATTATTCCCAGACTTTCTATACTCATTTACATACCTAAAGATTGCCATAATATACCACAGTATTTAATACCTGTATTTGCTTAGCGTGGAAAAGTGTAGATCACTTTAGGGTAATATCGTGATCGATGTGGTTCGACCTTACTGTGAATTTTGCGGTGTGAAAATGAGACAGCTCGACTGGTAAAATACCACACTCTCACAGAATACATATTTTATTGAATCGTTTCGTCCAGTGAGCGAGAGTCCCGGTGGCCCACTCCTTCCTTCATAGCCCCATTGCCCCTTCTTCACTCCACTCTACTCTCATTCAACGCACTCCCCCTCCACCACCCCCTTACTTATATTAGATATCCTATTCTTATCCATAAGATTAACAACACATTGATGATTCCTATGAAATTACGAGTGAAGATGGGCGACGGTGGCCATCTGCTCTTTGTTGTCTCACTAAGTTAAAAAAAAAATGTGGAAAACAGTTGACCCTAAACGCCAACTCTGCAACTTCCCGCTAATTTTATCCGTTTCGTAGTTATTTCAAAAAAAAAGGTTTGTTTAGATTTCTTTCGACAACGATTTCTCGCAAACGAATCAACTGATTTTGACCCGATTTGCGGAAATCGACGTGTTTATACAAGGTTAAGAGCTGGTTAGAATTTCAAATCGACCAGTCAAGCAATTTCGTAGTTATTCCAAAAACTGTTTTTCGATCTCTTTCGACAACGATTTCTCACAAACAATCAACCGATTTTGACCCGGTTTGCGGCAATCGACGCGTGTTTAATAGGTTAAGAGGTGATTAGATTTTGGAATTGATCGGTCAAGCCATTTTAAAGTTATTTTGATAAAAACACTAAAAAAATTTTTTTTCATAGTTTTTTGAAAATTTCTCAAAATCTACCTGTCCAAATCGACCTAAACTTTCAGGAAATCTAAGTTTGGTGAAACTCTGGAACGCCGTTTAGTGGGCTCGATTCGGTCAAGGCGTTTAAAAGTTATAAAAGGTTTACATACATTCACACATACGTACACACATCCACACAGACATACGGACATCATCTCAGGGATGATCAGGAAAGCTTACTAGACCCTCAGAACGTCGAGATCTGATGAGAACTCAATTTTTGCAAAATGTGGTGAAACCAATAATCTCCAGAAAATTTTAGAAAATTTTCAATTTTCTCAGCGGGAAGTTAAAAAATTTAAAGAATGATCTATTTAATTTAGTGAAATAAAAATGTCTCATAAATGTTTTTCTTTATAATTTCATATATTTTGTGTAGTAATACAACTCATATTTCTGGGGGTACTAAAATGGCGCTATCGGACCCAATAAGAATATATACTTATAGGTACAATAATTTAGAAATATAGTTGAGAAAAATCTTTACACTCTTCCATTTTAAATTTTAATTACTGAATATTTCTACAGTAACAATTAAATGATAAATCTAAAAATACTGCAAGGAAATGAAATAGCGAAATTCTTATCAGTTTTATAAGTGAAGAGTATTTAATATTATTACGTGATCCTGTTTTCTTTTAATCTAATGGAACAATTCTTAGTAAGAAATGTTACATTTTGTCAACCCTTTGATTTGCTTCATACTAAATTAGTCAACTATTCACTTAACATTCATCTACCAGTACATCAAAAATTTAATTTGGAATAATTAAAGTAATAAATATATTAGAACAAAGCGAATAAAAATGGATACGAAAACATTGATAACTGTTTGAACAATAAAACCAACGATATTGGTTCCTTATTTGCACTTTATTGCCGCTATCATTTTCATTTTACAGATTATCTCAAATGCTGACTCAATACTTTTTGCGGTTTTAGAGCTCTATTTAATCTGCGTCGAATATAACAGTAGCACTGAAGCAGAAGTGTCCTTTACATTTTAAGCATATGAAATAAGCTGAGAATTTTTATATATGACAAATATGTAGTGCTTCGTTGTTGAAACTTAGAAGTGTCCTTTGCAGAGAAGTATATTATCTGCTGCAATACGAAACAAGAGACTTTTTATACATAAAAAAATGGAAAATCATAAAAATCGCAAAAATGCTCAAACAAAAATCAAAATCGACATTGCAACCGGTATTGAAATAGAAAGCACGTTCACAATCGGGATTGAGAGCGTTAACTGCATCAGAAACAGTCACTAATATATTATATCACACTGACAGTGTAGCGGGTAGATAAAACGGCTAGTAAGAGATGAAGTTTGTTTATAAGTCTTGAAAATTGTCGATGCTGATAGCAATTAAACATCATTAGAGTCTTTTCTTTTAACCTAAAAGCAAAGGATAATTTGGTAAGCAATATCGGCGTTTACGGTTTTTTAAGACATTTTTATGTTATCGAAACTTATGTATTCAATAACTTTTTGCATCCGTACTGAACGAGAGTTGCACCTTTATATAAAACGTAATATCTTGATGTTCTTGGAGACCTGATAGTTTACTGCATATCGTAAACACAACGAAAAACAAAACAAAAATGATGAAAACTAAAACCACCGTGTAGAAAATACTCCTGATTTTAAATACAACAGCGGCTTAAACTGTAAGTACTACGACATAAACATTTTAATTTAATTACATACTGACAAACCCAAATGGTCCAATTGATATTTCAAGGATATTTTAGTTCATTTTTGATTAAAAACAAACCATTTTTGTGGCTTTTCTTTAAATACGCTTGTGCAAGAGCTAGAAAGAAACCATTTATGACCTATACTTTCAAAAATTTTATACCGCCTCTGTGCTATTTTTGTTCTAAAGAGATTACCGAAGAACCTTCAAATAGCTGTCAATCGCTTATTCGTTATGGAGTTTACAAATCCAATTTTGAAGATTATAGCAAACTGTCAATCAGTGCTGGCACCTAGGGTGGCTGTCCGCCTGTGCGCTTCACCGAGCTTTCCTACGAAACACGATTGTACAGATTAACATACGGGCGCGCTATTTGAATTCCGCTTATACTTATGCCTTTGAAACTTTAGATTTCATTCCAATGCGTGAATACAAGTGATTCATGTCTAAATCTCCGCGTTTCTTTGCATAAATCTCAACCGTAGAAGCCATGCCTCCCATAAATGATGCCCAACATAAAATGGCATATTGTCGCGTTTGTACTGCCAATAACATGTTTTAAAAAAATAAATCCAAACAACATGAAGGTTCATCAAATGAAACTGAAGCCAAGTCACTACAAATAGCGAGGTTGATATCGATATCGACATCAATCAGACACTCGCCTCAAAACAAATCTCAAATGCAGCAAATGTAGCGCTGGATGCCGCCCTCGCACCGAAGTCGGATGGGGTAGATCCTTGGGTCTATATGCTGTTTCTCTAATCCCAAACTAACGACAAGCAGTTTTCTGGGTCCCACGGACGCGATTGCAACAACATGATGTTTTCGCAAGAAACGTAGCCTCACTTTTAGCTTCTTTACAGAAGACACAGATTTTAAGGATCTTCTTTAATCTTTGATAAGGACGTTGCCGCCCAACAGAAACAAAGCTAATCTAGTTCGATGTAAATCGATGTTCAGCGGTGCGACTGCTGAATCAGTTGAAGCATTTATTGGTAGCGTTGAGAGCTATGTAGATTGTGCCAATGTATCAGACTCTAACGTAACAAAAGGACTTTTAATATTGTTGGTCGGCAATGGCTCAATCTGGTGACTATTACGGGTTCGATAGATTTGTTGCCTTCTCTTTTCGAGATATTTATACTTACAGTCCGTGTCCATGAGAAACAAACACTTAAATAAACAATAATTTATTAGTTGAATAAACACTAACTCATTAGATGAAGCGGTACATAAATCATCATAACATGACAGAGCAACCAAAGGTATAAGCGCGGCGACCGCAAGCAGAATGACGCTCTTGCGTCGGACGGGTGGCGAAGACGACACGAACTTCAGGTTCATCAGTAGTAGCGGCAGCAACGGGCGCGCCAGAGATACATGGCGCACCCGGGAGAGGTGTCACAATCCTCAAGTTCGATAACAACGAGCGGTGGCGATAGGTGCACCAGGGATAGGCGGAATAGCCAGGGGAGGAGTCACGTGACTCAGGTCGTCGGCAGCGACGGCAGTAACGAGCATGCCGAGAACCAGCGGCAGCATAGCGCGCTGGAGACAGACAGAGCAGCCGGATGAAGCGTTTCGGGTTTTGTGCTTGGCGGCAGCAGGCGGTGGTAATGGACACATTAGGAACATAGGATGCAGCCAGGGGAGGCGCGACGAACCTCAGATTCGGCAGCAGCAGCATGCGTGTCTGTGACGATTGGCGCGGCCAAGGGATGCGCCACGGGCTCCGGTATCGGCGGCGATGGACGAGTTGCAGTAAAAATGTAGTCTCTAAGAGGGACGTTTAGTAACATCGACGTCCACTGGGTAAAAGGGCGAACGTCGGCTTGCGAACGGCGGCAAGCTGGCTGAAAAATACAAGAACCTCCGGGGGCATTCAAACACAGAAAATAAATTCTAATTACCTCTCGAAGTCCTAGTCTCGAACTTATGAATTAAATTTACAAGTCGAGGGGCTAACGAGAGGGTGTGTGATAATGCCATCGGGGTTACTACTGTGCAGTTTGGGTTAATATATAAAATAAAAATTAAATAATAATGAAAACCATTTCATGATAAGGACTAAAAGATCAGACACAGTTGGAGTGAAGTGAAAGAACTTCTAGTAAGAACCTATTGAGATCGGCGTCCGCCTCACCGCATATACTTACATTTGCAAAAATGTCTGTATATACTACATATACTGACTGATAAACGAGTGGTGTCGTGGGACACCAGGTAGGAACGAAGTTCCTTCGGCTAATAATGGAATCGACACAATTTGCAAAAAAAAATCGTGCTCAATTTTATGTAGGTTTTCTTGATTTTTCTCTTAAATTTTGCTGATTAGTTTTATTTAAGTAAAGGAAAGTATTTAGGAAGTTCAGTATTTTTAGGGAAAAATAAATTACGTAAAATAAAAATCGTAATTCAAATTATCAACTAAAATAACAAAATATGTCTCTTTATTTTATTTGACAACACAAAATTACATAGAAATAGAATAATTTCCACTATTATCACTGTCCAATTGCATTTCAAGTCACTTGTTGATTCACTTGCCATTACTATATTTATTATTGTTTTGACGATTTGAAATTATATGAACATAAACGTGACTACTCACGAGTAAAATATATCTATAATGTGAGTATTAGCCACGTGCTTGTCCATGAATTCATGAGAGTATATACTAAGCATTGACGGGGTTGAGTGGTAATAGAGAGAAGGGATGAGAGAACGAAAGAAAGAGGGAGAAAAGAAAGGTATTATACACTACTCGCTTGTGTATACGACTGTCGCTTATACGCACGTCTCATTTAACGGTTTTATTCCACGGACTTTTTCTTACGGTTTTACTATCACATTTTTTTCAGTTCGGTTGCGCAGCAAAATCCCTATCTCCTCCAAGCCCGCCGTAAGGAACTTCGTTCCAAAAAATACTGACGTATTTGTGTCAAGAATACGTGCACTTATGTCGGAGTCACCTAACTAGGACATAACAGAAAAAGCAAAATTAACTATTACTTATGGTCTCATGCACGCCAGAATTCGGAAAAGATTACGAAGAGAAGAATGTATGTCATTTACTTAACTCGTATATCACGCAAGAAACATTGAATATTCAATGGCTAAATCGGAGAGAAGAGCGAACGTGTGGAGAAAATGCAATTCTTGAGCGTCTTTGCCGTCCTTGTTCGTCGTCGCCTGCCTATGTTTTTATGAAATATAGTACATAAGTGTTAAATGATAGATCGGGGCGAGCGGGCGCAATGCATTTGTGGATCGCTTGCCGAACATATTGTCGGCAGTGCGCTGACCCGGCCTGACCAGACGCAGACAGACGGACGCGAGCGAACGTGTTTTCTCTTGGCAGCGAATAATTAACATAAAATTTAGAAATGCAAAAGTACAAAGAACTGTATTACCTATAGGAGACGCTAAATATCATGGTGAGCAGCGCCGCATGAACATTTGTCAAGAAATAGCAAAAACTATAAATGAAACACGTATGTATTTTATTTATTTATATTAATTATTAAATATTTATACATTTGAATATTTTACTTATTCTTCTTACATTTCTAGGTCTCAGCCTATATGACGATATCCTCTGTCCACAACTATCGTTTGCCATAGACATAAGCCCACACTAGATACAAAATAACTTTTGAATTTCTTTCGAATTGCGAGAACAAGTCGAGATGAATTACCTCCGATTATTGGTAAATTTACTAATCCCTCGTTCATAGTTTCTCTTAAATCATCTTGAGACCAATATGATATGCTGTTTATTAAAAAATTATGTAAACAGCATGTTGGTACTATAATAATGTTAACATGTTCAGGAGTCATGGACAAACAATTTTCATAAATTTGAAATCTTCTACTTAATATTCTAAATGCATTTTCGCTGCTTCGGTGAGCCCTTTTTAGTCGGCAGTCAAAATTATTCTTTCTTTGACCATTAATTGATTCGCAAGACATGATCTCATTAAACGTTTCTGTAGAAGAAAGGCTGCAATAGCATGAGGCATAATTTCTTCGGTACCCAACAGACCCTAGTCATTAGGTATATTTCAGTTAATTTATGCCAATGATTTTGCACTAACGCCTATAAAAAAATTGAAAATGTTTTTTTTATAATCAAAATATTTGCTTATCCAAAATATTTGGAACCACTATATGCGGGGCATTCAATAACATGTTTGCCATCTAGTGTTCCAATACAATTAGAAAAATATCATTTTTCCCAATATTTTCTTGTTATTTGCTTCCAATCTTCTTCAGAAGTAGTAGGTACTTTCATCTTGTTCCATATATGTATGCACGTCCCATAAACGATATAGGTATCTTAGATTTTTCTCCTAGTCGAAAAATAAAAGCTAGTGACCTGAATGAATTTCCTGCGTCCAAAAACCAAAAACATTAACATATTTAATTGTGGCTGGTTTTCCTTTTATTCTGTTCTAGCGACAAAATTTAAAAAGATGCGGAAGAGAATTTGCGATAATTATTAACGCGCCAAAAAACTACAACAAACTAAAAATGGCTAGGCAGTTACAAACACGAAAGTCATTGGATTTGAATAAGCATTGAACTTTCTCTCTCTTTTTATAAGTAAAAACACACAACAAAATTTAACAAATTTGCCTTTTTTAATGATAATGAACAAGTCATGTCACCACTGTCAACAACAGAATCATAAGTCACGTCACTACTATCAAAAATCGAATCACCATCTACAAAGAAGATCGTCTGCAATCGATCGATCGTCCGTCTCCGAATAGGGCTACTAAAAGTAAAACAGACAGAATCTCCCAGTTACCTACACCGACACAAACACTATTGTAATAATATCTAGGAAAAAAAATCACTCGTCAACGAAGGCGATGATACTGTGGTACAACTTCTTCACAAACTTGGGACAACCCATCACAACATTCCCGCAAGCTGTTCAAATACGCGTCAAGGATACGGTGTTTAATATTGTGAACAATGCGAAGACTGATTTAGTTCACTGACAAGGTGGAGAGGTAGTATATCCAAATATTATATTGAATACGAGTAGAGGAACCCAAAATATGCAAGCCACAAATCCGCATCCAGTTTCAACCTTTATTAACAATAATCTAACGATATTACCTATTGCTTATGTAATACGAATTACGAATGATGCACTGAAATATTTTGAGGAAAGTATTCTCGATCGCTCTGACTTTTCGTCTCGAAACGTGCATACACCTGAATCAAATTCTCGTGCATCTTCGTATCAAAACTTAGGTACTTACAACATTCCATTAAAGCTTTGATAATGATTTTCGACAAATATATACGATAAAAAAGATTCTTTAGATATTCGTAATAATCGTAATTCGGCATTATGTGAACTTAAAGAAATCTCTAATCATTTTTCCATTTGTATTGTATGCCCTCCAAGAATAACAGTAGCATTAGTATTAACTTTCAATTTATAAAATATGTTAAACCCTAGTGAAGTTTGTTTCTAACCCTACAAATATCATCAGAAAGGTTTAACGATAATTTTGAAACATTTACGAATTTATCTAAAGTGTTAAGAATTGTAGTTAGGATAACTTCATACATAGTAGTGATATTTTACCGCACTTGTTGCAACAGGCCCGTTAGGTATCACGATTCAAGTCCTATTTTCAAAATTAAAATTTTGAAAATTACTAGTAGGTTCGGCTCTGGTAGATAGATACTGCTGCGAAACATTGCCTTGCCGGACATACCCTATATGGATATATGCTGTCTTGCTATATAAATATCACTTTCTTGTTCTCTCAACACGACCGATCAAACGTGCCAATGGTCACGTACGACATATCTTTCTGTAAAGTTAGAGTAGATAGTCATCACAATCCCATTCCTTATCTTTCCACATTCAATCAATAATGAGACACTTTTCAATATTGATTCTATTATTGCTGCACGAACAGTAATAGAGGGTTAATAAGGATATCTGGTATATGAGTAATAACCAGCTGTTTTTGAACCTACTTTCTAGAGACACAAATTGTTCTTCTGCCAACTTTATTCGCGATAATGATGGCGTTCTTCTTAAACAGTTAAACGCACCACGCTCGCTAAAGTTCTCATTAAACACGCATATATTTTGAAACGGGGAAGGTCCAGCATTTTACGCGGAATACTGCATTGAGACAGCGGTAGCGATTCCACTCATAGCGGTACTCCTGTATCGCTTAAATCCATCTAAAAAGAGTTAGTGAATACGGAAATGCTTAAAGACAATGTCATCGAGGAATGCAAGTCGGCACGGGGCTCACTAGCATTTATATTGCAGAAATCCGATGGTAAAATTCGGTTTTGCTTTGATTACAGACGCTTTAACACCATCACAAAAACTGAATCATACCCGATGCCACGCATTTATGAACTCCTTTCATCAACGAAACGGAATGTTACATGAGTACCCTTGATCTTCTGTCTTCCCATTGGCAGATCAACTTGCTTGTAGCTGACCTGAATAAAATAGCTTTTATTTATCCTCTAGGTACACAACATTAAAAAAAAATACTTTTCGATCTTAAAAATGCGCCAGATACCTTTCAGATCCTAAGGGATCTATTTTGTTCTTGTACCGCACTGGAAGAGGTAACGATTCTAGTATGTTTAGATTAGTTAATATAGATGACATCTTAGTTATATCAGAAATTTTCTAACAAGACCTAAAGGATCTTGACCTAGTGTTAACGAACCTCGAAGAGTTCAACCCGCACGTAAATCGGGAAAAGTGTGCTTTCGCCCATGAAGCTGTGATATACCTCGGCCATATAATAACCCAAAAAGGTATTTCCATTGATCCTCGCTAAGTGAACGACATTTTTGAAATGAAGGAACCTTCAAATGTGAAACACCTCAGACTATTCCTGCAAATGTGTCCATGGTTTCGGAAATTTCCTCCAAATTTTTCTAAAATAGCCGAACCATTAACACGTTTGACAAAAAAAAAGTCAAATTTTAAATTGGAGATCAAGAGCAATTTCAATTATTC
>BGZK01002406.1:0-58359 GCA_005406025.1 Eumeta japonica | reverse complement strand
GTATATTTTAGTTGAAAATTCCAGTTGACTTTAGCTTCCAAACTACCAGTCAAATATTAGCTTCAAAGAAAGCTGTGATTGCTAACTATATTCCAGTATATCAGGTTTTTTATTATTTATGACATTTAACAATGACATTTGTTAATTGATGTTGTATATTTTAGTAGGTAATTTTAGTACCATCAAATATAGTATGGTTTTCATGTATCATGACGTATTTTCAAGTCTTCTTTCTAATTAGATAATGATCTTCAATCTATATATACAATAAAATGGTAAAGTAGAATTTTCGTTTGTATTTTCATTAATGCGATAAATATTTTATATTTATCGCTTTCACGCTACTGACCCGATTTCAACCAAACTTTTTTAGTTGGCCATCTGAAACCCAGCATTTAGTCAACAACACAGTTTAACACATTTTGTTTCCTGTATATGCTAGACAGAGAACTATTTTCTGGAAGCGGGCGGAGCGGCGGACTATAATTAGTTTTAAAGTGACCAAATCTAAGAACTTACGTTTACAACTCATCGTAGACACATATTCCTTCAGATTCTATTTAAGAAGAAGAACAAAGAAATTGTACCTCTGTTTTCAGTTTGCTCGGTATACATTAGGAAATTCATAAATTTTGAAGGTTTTAGTAAAATTTTCCGATATTTTCAAACGTTTAATCAGAAAAATACTAAGAGGTGAAGGCTTAATGGTAGTTTTCGTTGTGCGCTGATTTGGTTATTGATAAATGACAAACTTTCAAAATTGTGGTTTTAACGGAGCTTGATTCAAATGTCTCTTCGTGTCGTGAAGTAAATTGATTTGGATTCCTTATAAAAATACACAATTTTTTCGTATAACTTATAAACCGCAATAAGTTTCGACTTTGTGACTTTGAGATATAATGATATAATTTTGAACTTCCCGCTATCAAAATAGTAGAGTTTCAAAAGTGGGAAATAACTGTTTTAGCTCAATTTTCGAAAATGGAATCTTAATTAGATCTTAAAGTTTTAGGATTCTAAGAATTTATTTTAACCATGTTTTGAGCGATGTTCGATGTGTGTGTGTGTTTATGTTTACGAAAATATCTCATAACTTTTGAATATACTATTTGATCAAAACGCAGTATGCGGCATTTGAAAGCGGTTCGCTCAACGTTCTCAAAATTAGAAACGATTCGTTTTGTAGATTTGGAAAATCTAAATTTTAGTGAAATATTTTTGAAATAGCTTTTCAGAGTATTTTTTGATCGATACCAAGATCTAATAAACTCTTCTCCCTAAAAAGTTAGGTCGACTGTCACAAACCACATAAACTTTTGTTCGATTTATTCAAGAGATATCATTGAGGAAAAATTTTTTTGAGTGTTGTTTTTTTGAAATATTTTTTAAACTGGTAAACTGATAAATTTAAAATCTAATTAGTTATCCCTCTTCAAAAAACAACGGTGATTGCCGGAAACTGCATCAAAAACAATCGATTCGTCCGAGAGATATAGTTACGGAATATTCTTAAAATGTTTTTTGTTAAAAAAAATGTTTAGATTGGTTTTTGCTACTAGATCTACTTTTACTTATTCAAAATGTGCTTCCGAAAAATATATTAGATGACAAAATATTTTTTTTATGTAATTTAAAAATCTAGATATATTTATTTAGATTTTTGAACTGGAAGACCTCAAAACGTATTAAACCATGTTTTGTCTCTGGTGAGCACTTTACGTAGCCTACTCTAATTACTATATGTATTATTATTATTGGGATATACAGAACAGAATTTTTAGTTTCTGTAACTGGTCTAGGTCCCACTTTGTAGCACCAGCTCACAGGTACCACGATGGGGTAGCTGTCACCCAGCTCAACCATATTAGAGGGAACCGTGCGACCCACCCTCATCGTAGCAACGAGTAGGACCCTCGTGTGTCCGACCAATAGCATTTTATGTTTTTTCCTTTTTTGATTATTTATATATATATATATATATTTTCGAGGTTAATATTATTATTGTCAAAGTAACTGATTGACTATGATTATTTACACTCAAATTTACAATCCAATAAGATTGATTTGATTATTTACACATTTGTTTTTAGTTGGACAGGTTTTATATTACCTTATTTCTATGTACATTAGCTTAAATTTAATCACTTTTTTATATACATATTTTGTTGACTTTAAACCATAAATTATCACACAAACACAGACTCTTATTTATTCATATATACAAAACTAATCTTATTTTAACACACTTAAGGGATAGCTTGTAGTCTTCTATTAGTCGAGGAGTTTGCCTCGTCGACGTTCCAAGACATCCATTTCGTTTTTGTCCCTATTACGGATAGCCATTATGGCATTATTGTCATATACTTTTTGTCACTGACAGCCAAGGCCCCATTGACGAATCTGCCGGTTGCATCTTCACCGTCGTCCGTTAAAATATACACAATCGATGGTGTGGCATCGTATCGCCACCACACCAGCGTGTGGCACACTGTTGTGTAACTTTATTTTGCCATGATCGGCACGATAACGGTTCCTTTGGATGTCAGACCTTGTACTTCATGAATGGTCAGAACACGGAACCTTTTCCCTTCCGAATTCCTATGGGATGAGGAATTCTTCTCTTCCTGAGTGTATGTTAGGTAGATAGTTTTGGGAGGTCTTCCGGGATTTTCGTGTCACTGTATCTCTTCAACTTCAATGATCGGACCTGAGTCTTGGACGTGCCACTATATATATCGTTGATGGCATATGCTACATTCATCGGATTTCTGTAAGTGCAAAGCAGTTCCTTCGTGACCGTCACCACATTGGGTTTAGTCGAGTGTACTCGATGTCGAAGAGGTTCAGACTGTCGATGAATGAGAGTTGGTTGACATCTCCTATCAGAAAGGCCTCTTTTGCACCCGCAAGCCATGTGGCCATTACGATGGCTCCAAAATGATTCCATGAGGGCCTCGTCTACGATCAAACGATCACAGCTCTTTGGCTCCTGATAACTATTTACCAAGACTGAAGCCATTGTTCTTACTTTACTTATTGCGTTGGCTCTCAGTCGGCTAGCAAGCTTTATTTGAAATCTCTTTCTGCTTCTAGAGTTGTGGTAACGATAACATCCCTCCCAAATTCGAAATGCTTTACGGCCCATCTTGTTTTTCGCAACCTGGAACTCCATTGACCCATGTTATGTTAGGCACCGCTCAGTTTTCTTAGGCGTCGGGAAGCTTTAGATATGGTGATGAAATTCGCTATCTCTACAATTCTCCAGCGCAAGCTTCAGCATCTGGCAGTGACCACTATCGGGTCATACAAAGGGATAATAATACTTAAGGTTTTCCGTACGCTCCGTCTGTTCTTCATAAAGTTCACCAAGCTACGTGTCACACTGTAGGCTGCCATATGTATAGTATTCATCTTTCCTCTCAAATTTGTTTGAGAGTCGTTGTCATTTATGGTGGCCTCGCGTCTCGCGCAGCCCTCCGCCGTGTCTAAGATTTATTGAAATATAACTCTAATATTCTCTCGCACGTGGCTTTATGGACGTTTAGGGTTGCTGAGGTAAGTGCTATGAACTCGAGAATATGTTTGTGTAGTGGTCTCGCAGTTACCTTTACAGGAATTTGAGCTGGTGCGTAGGCCTCTCCTTTTGGTTTTGTTGGCGCGATTTTGGGGTCTTTTGACACTTTTGGCTTCTTCCTGTCGCTTTAGATGTATTTGCCCTGCGGGCTCTTTTCCCTGCAAACTTCTTGTGGCTCTTCCTGATTCCTCCAGGAATACACGAATGCGTCCCCGAGACTCGAATTTTTTGTGACCTCTGTCTGCTATCCTTCAACTCCGCTTTTGTCTTCGCCTATACATTGCTGGATATATTCGAAAGCTGATGAACCCTCGTTTAGTATAGATAACCCAGGTGTCGACTTTAATCGGATCTATTGGGTCGCGTCGAAAGAGACAATTTAGGTTTTCACCTCGGTCCTCATACACTACGACTTCATGTACCTCGGTTGCTTTTGATGCATCGCAGTCGGTTCATGACTCTCCGGTCTCGAAGAACACCAACATCGTATCCACACTTGTAGTACGGGATGTGATCGCCCTCCTGTACCTGGTCTCACCAAAATGACAGTAACGAGCATGCCTGAGAGAAAGGTATCTTTTCCTCCTAAGAGAGTAGCAGGATTGTTTTGTTTTTAGTCCTGACAATTCTGCACTTGCTTCCTCCGACTTCCACTATAAACAGTGCGTCGAAGACTGTACTTCATGCTCGTTTTGAAAGCTGCTGCCGTTTAGACAACCAGACCTAGAGAGATTGACATTGAGCGAGGTCCCTTTGAGCAGCAGAGGCTTATTCCGAGTCTTACAGTATTGCAATCCATGAAGGCCACCGGCCTGAGTTCTAAACCTGGTTTCCCCTTTATTCACATTTCAGAATTTCTTCTGTGGGAATCATGATTGTAGGAATTGCTTGGATCGACTTCGTGATCCCTCCTGAGGGTGTTTATGCCCTGTTAATTAGTGTTTTGTGTATGTCGTGAGTTTGTGTGTGTTGCTGTATGTGTATGTAAGCCGCTATTTCTTTTGGTCGTGGTTTGGTATGCGGAAGATAGTTTTAGCGTATTCAAGAAATAACGGTCTGGTTTTCAAGTCGACCATGATGACCGGATTATCTCCAGGATTAATAGAAAGTTTTTCTGATATTGTATCCTGGACTACGCAGTTTTTAGCTCGTATTATTAGGATTCGTTTTCCTGCATGAAACCCCGCGCTGCGTTAGGATACTTATGAATTGTATATGCGTACCAGTTAATAAAATTTTGAAAACCATGGAACGATATAGAGTGGTCCTATTTTATAAATGTATTATATCACCATTGAACTATATGACTACGAGAAATATCTGATTTATAAGTCAAAAGGGGTAAAACCTTCCGAGAACAAAAAGGCGTACAAACGACGAATCTCACAACGTGGCTATTAAATTTATTTTATACTTAAAAAAAATAGAATAGCACCGGATACCTAATATATTTGGAATAATGGGAACATTTATTCGGGATCGTAAATACGAAATGTTTACTTCCCAAACATTCGCCGAATACAGTTGTCCCGCGTTCGTAAACGCCGACGCTATTGAGTATAAACGGATTTTAGGTTCGGCCGTGTCAGAAACGGGCCGCCTCCGCCCCGAATAAAACGCGGACGCGACCATAAAGACGCCAACAAAGGGTTCACGCGCGAACACCGCGGGAGATACGCGCGCGTGCGCCGCATATTGTCGGGATAGTGTGTTGGGCCGAAATCGCGGGGGCGTTGAGGAGAAATTGAAAAAAATTGCCCTCAGAAAAGCTAAAGTACTTGTTTGTAATACAGTTGTTTGTAGGGCGATACAGTTGTTTGTGCGGCACGTGACGGTGCAGAATTTAATTTAAAACGTTTTGATGACTATGTAGATATTTACTGAGTACAAATTGAAAGTAGATGGACTAGGCTGGACTCACGACATTTTGTGATATGCTACTGTAATCTACTCTTGAAAATAAACTTCAGAGAATTCACAGAATTAGGTTTCGCGAAATCGTTTAATATATTAAGCTGACGATTTGAAAGTATGGCAAAACCGCAAAGGTCAACCACAAAAGCTTTCGCTGTTTCGAATCAACGCCTCATAGATGGAAAAAATAAAAATATAAACAATTTTAAAATACAACATATTAAAGTATACCCCTCGTAACGCGAAGCATTACTCTCAACTTGCTATAACAAGTGTTGTTTTGAACTTTCATTGCCTCTTGCATATGCGTATCACACAAAATAACTATCCTTTTTAGGCAAATGTAATAAAAAAATAACATTTATTACGTATAATATAAAAATGATTGAAAAAAAAATCCTATGGATGTCCGTGTGTCTGTACGTATGGATCCCGTATATGGTCACGACAACGTCCGAAATACTACACATATCGAAATCATCGTTTTATATTTCGTATTTTGTATTTATGAATAAATAAAGTTTAGCTTTAGGCCGCGGATGGCAGCTAATTTTATACCGCACGCGTCGTATTCCTCACGTTCGAATCGGAAATACCGCGAAATTTGAAACTAAAATTATGGCGCGTTTTTTGTTTTTACAGTTTTAAGACTGTTATGAGGGCTTGCACTTTGTATTTCACGATTTTCTTTTTGTATTCTTATATCCATTATAAAACTACGAGCTGTCTTTTTTAAATTGCAATGCTACACCTAAGTCTAGCCAATAAAAAATACCATTAAAAATTTCGTAGCTAAATATCAGCGAACAATTAACTTCTCTTTATCGCAATTAAATAATAACAAATAAACTGCTGTAGCAGTTGTCTATTGTCAAATTATAGCTATATAATTTATTGCACGAGCCGGCCGCGAAGTGCCATTGCCGAGGCGGTTTACGTCTCCGTTAAAACATAGGTGGTCTTTGAGAGTTTTTTAGTGCGCTCCCGCCATTCCGTCCGCCGTTGGGACAGTCGTAAAAGTTAAGCAGTTATATATAATGTAGACGGAGATGGTACATCTTGCTAGCTCACGCCCGCCTATACACATTAGCCGCATAATACGAGAGGCTTTGCGCTCCATGATGCGCTGCGACATCTCGCCTCTTATATGTTTCTCATGTTTGGGGATCGGAAGCTGAAGGAGAAAATTTTAGTATACAATAACGTACATTTTGGATCCTGATTTGATTTGACTTGCCCTTTGATTCCTCGTATTTGTTCTTGAGTCTTTTAGGGTTTCGTACATCGAATGAAATAACGGGTAGTCTATAGGATGGCTGTTTGTTTGTCCGTCTGTTGCGGTCTAGTTTCTCATAATCAACCGAAAAAAATTTGGTACGTACATAGATTTACTCGTAGGTTTGGCGATCACGATCATAAAATTTATATCAACGAATTCTAATATGGGAATTAATTTTGAGGGTGCAATTAGAAAGTTAAAAACTTTGGTCTAGTGCGTCATTTAACAAATCATATAAAGGAATTATTTTAATAAACTCACGTCTATTTTTCAGAGCAGTAGGCCGAGCACGATTTCTGCATCTCTCTTAATCCATCAATTATTTCATGCAAGTGCATTAATTTTAGGTGCTAATAAATTTGGCTCTTTTAAATATGCCACCAATTTGGTCCACATAGCTTTTTTGAGGTGACCCTTGCTCAACTCTCCATCATGTATATTCGCTCTGTAAATTTGTTTTATCAGTCTATTTCATATATTCTTTTCAGATGGCCAAATCATCGCAATATAGATTTTTCAACTCTAAGCACTACTTCTTCTTTCAGACCTCACAGCTCTTTGATATGACTATTCCTACATTTATCTTTCAAAGGGTCTCCACATATACTACGTAAGGATCACATATCTACTACTTATTTATACTGTACTTTTTATTCTGCCATATTTCCTTTTCTATATTATTTTATTTGATTATTGCTGTATATAAGTAGATTTGAAAATAAATAGCCCAGAAGTTCGTTTTATTTTACACCGGTCATTAGGTACCTTGAAAGCCATTCGTTATTTACGGGATGGTCTCGAGTAGAGACTAGTCTCTCTCTCGAGAGAGTAGATTTAAAAATCTCTTCATGACCTTATTTCTAGGAGCAAGGCCGAAACCATTTTTTATAATATTTTACAGGTCAAAATGTTCGTTTTATATATGTAGAGCGATGGAAATGTGGAAGCAAAGCATTAGATAAAGCAATTATAAGAACTTTTAAGGTACAATTTTATTTTGCATATTCTAATAAAAAAAAAAAATTTGAAATGATCTGAAGTTTTTTCTCACTTTAAGATTGTTTGAAATTTTACCTATAATTATAGTATGGGTTTTGCAAAGACTAAATTATTGTCATTACAAGAATTAAAAAAAAAAATATTTTTGTCAAATTATGAGTTTTAATGTAGCTGATCTTTTTCTAAGAACATTTAACTGTTTAGGAAAACGAGCTCAAATCTCACGTAAGGGGAGTCCGATAAATCTTATGTCCTTATATGGGAATAAGGGGCCAAAGTTACCAAATTAGTTCTTACGTAGATGGTGAATGGCTCCTTTTCGTTTTCCTAGCGCTTACTAAAAGTTGGCCCTGGCATACTTTACCTGCCTACCTGCAGTATGTCTGATGACACCCTATCATATCCTGCTATCCGGCAGTTTTCTGTCTTCATACTTTTATGGATTTCACAATATCTTAGAAACAAACTTCGTTTTCGTATCAATTCAAATATTCACCTCCAGTGGCACTGACGCCGGTCACTCTTCGCTCATATGTGCAAACATTTTCGAAATAAAATTCTTTTAACGCTCTTGTACATGATTGTCTTGATCCTGTAGACAATCATTAGCGTCTTTAATCACGTTCGCACTATGTCGAGACACAGTTCTATTTTTTCGCGTTTTCTCGCCGTATTAATGCATTCTTACTTTGAAGGTCTTTAAGTCGAAGTGTAAATCGAGTCTGTATACTGTCTTTAATTGATTTGTTGGGATCTTCGATCTTATATAGATCTTTTCCTCTGTGCTAAAAAATATTAAAAGCCTATGAATGTTTTATTTTCTGTAAACTGAAAGTTAATGCGCGGCTTCCACTTCGACTATAATCGTCGTTATAAACTGGTTCGTCACCATTCTCATAATAACGAAAATGACTGAATAATTGATCAGTGTCATAATTTTACTCCTCTATTACCGTTTCGTATAGAGAACATTCGAATTTTATTAAACTGTGTATGTTTTTACAGGGCAATAACGCTAAAGAATGGTGTCGAACGCAAAGTAGCCGTCGGAGGGTCGTAGGCGGTGAGCGGCGGCGGGCGCGGGCGGGCATGACGACGACGAGCGGCGGCTGTCGTTCCCGCCGCCCGCGCCGCTGCACTCGCCCGGCGAGGAGATCGACGGCTCCCGGCTGCTGGGCGAGATCGTGCGCACCCTCGAGGCGACCAACCTGGAGGCGGCCGCGCCGCTGGCGGCGTCGCAGTCGACGCTCGATTCGCACTGCGAACGCCCAAGCGAGATGAGCTCCGGATACCGCTCGAGGGGTCACCTTTCGAGCGAGACCGTCGGCGGCGGGGGCGCGGCAGCGGCGGCGGCAACGGGGGCGGAGCCGATGAGCCCGCGCCGCGGTCACGCCGTTCACGCGAGTCGGCCAAGCGGGCGGGCAGCGGCGCGCAGATGGTGCGCGAGTTCGTTCATCGCGCCGCCGCCTCAGCGTGGAGGACGGCGCGCGGTTGCCGCGCAAGTACGAGCCGTTCCCGCCCAAACTCTACGGAAGGCCACTCGAGGAGATCGACAACTTCATTTACGATGAGGTAATTGATGCGATTCTCTTTTTCATGTGCGAAACCGACGTGGAAGTTGCACTAGTATCGAATTTTACCGTACATTTCTTCCTATCTAATATTTTCAAAAATTTGATTGTTTAAAATTGTTTCTGATCCACACGGGCGACCCAAAGAGTAGCTGGAGTGGATTATATAATCATAGTTTAATGATCTCGCTTTATCCACAGCACGTAGGATTTGATGAACAACCTATGAATCTTATATGCTTTATTTTATGGAAAGCGATTGAATTGTATGCGAAATTTTCACGGTTTCTTATCAAATATGACCCTTATCAATTTCCATTAAACTGGCTTTCATTAAAAACACATACTTTTAGAAATGATAAATGGTATAGGTTTGCATTTCATAAACGTGATATCCTGTAACCGATTATCTTCCCATTACGCTATCAGATCTCGTTCCACTACCTGCCTCTTTACTGTTAGTCTACCAACTACTCACCGACACCAACCCAACAAATCCATGGATTTATGGTCATAAAGCGATCATCTTCTCTGCGTCATTAGACTATGTTCACCATCTACATATTAAACTAACTACTCTTTGAGAGTAACCGAATGAGCTCAAACACGATACGTCTGCTTCAAGTTGTCGAGAAATTAAGCAGTCTATTGACCGTCCGCATTATTGCATCAGGTGAAGGTTACACTGTTCTTACCGTATACGATTAGATTTTATGTACACTAATTTCCAAATCAAATGTATGAGTAAAAATTAAAAAAAAAGTAGTAAAAATCTTAATATATTAACTGCATTATAAACAGGGAATCAACAACTTATCCTGTCAGGCAATATCGTGCCTACTGTCACTTACGAAAACTTTCTCATTGGAGAAAATTATCTGCAATTATTTACATTAACTGACAGATATTAAGAATGGTCCCCTAATAATATTGAAATGAAGAGAATACAACACAGCGTCTAAAAGAATTTTAATTAATAATATTTAATAAGAAAACCTAATTTAGTATTTATGATCCCGTTACTTAAATTTAGCACGGTAACGGAACATAATTCAAACGAATTATCTCTTTGTATTAAACCAGACCTATATATAAAAGAGATAACACTTCAACTTGGATTTTCAAGTCTACATGCTTACATAAGCTTACAAAAAAGAAGTGTGAAGGAATTTAAGTTAGTAGAATTAATTAAATCAATGCATATAGTTTACTACTTAAAAATACCGCGGCGGCAGTGGCTATGTATAATGTGGCTAAAACTTTTATCAAAAATCGCCGGCTAAGAAAGGTACCGAAGTATGTAAATACCTGACTAGAAAGAAGACTTGCTATAATTCTTTGTATAACTTGTTTGAGTTTCGCCATCAATATTAGGCACCCTATAAACCGAAGCCATTATGTATGTCCAGTAGTATATTATATGTTACATACCGTCTAGTGTTCAATTTTCTACGTGGTAAAGTAATTGGAAAAAGATAATCATATCAATAAGCGAATTATTAGATGTTCAAAAACACAGAAACAGAAATATTAGAAATTTCTGAGTTTCGTTTCACCGAATTCTAAAATTCTTTAGAAAAGAAAATGTAGAATGTAATATATGAGTATTCTACTGCTGTTGGTGCCTTGTTACCTCCTCATCTCGTTCCTGTAAGAAGGAAGCCAAAATCAGTATACGCCATTAGATCATATGCTTATTTTTATCAGAAAAGTCAGAAAGTTTAAGCTTATATTTATTTTGTATTAAATACCATATTTTGTTTCATTGAACAATTATTAAGATAAATATAAGAATATTTCTCAACTTCCGATCGTAAAGCTCTTCACATATTGTTTTAGAATGTGATAAGTATCACAGGTAAATATCATCAATATAACTACCATTACAATTTATATTTTAACATACAGAACCAGGTTCATAGCTGCTTTTTTAAAACTACAAATTTATACGTAGTTAGGTACACGTCGACCACAACGCCTTTATCATATGTGCAAATTTGAAAAGGTATAAATTTCAGAGCGGCCGAAAGGTTTCGTATGCGAAATGAAAAAACACATGAAAGGGATCTTGGACTGACAACAGGCTGAAACCTCAAAATACAATTTAACCCTTTGTGTTAAATTACCGTTTCGCCTCGAATCGCGCATGTTGTTGCGAGTCGTTGCGCAAACAATGATTCAATACTGCAGAAACATTTGCCGCAGGTCAGAGAAGTAAACTCTGAAATTTTTGCGTCGACTCGTACGTTCGCTTGTGATTACTAATAATATGTGAGCGGTGTTGGCTCATTGGCTAAAGCGTTTCCTTGAAACCGGACTGCGCATGATTCGATCCTGATCACGGTCGAATCGACAAATAAATTTTTAGCTTAAGTCATATTGAACCACTCGCTCCGTGCTTGCGACAGCCAATTAAGCCTTCGGTTCTGGACGTTGTCAGCGTCATAGCGACAACGATCATTAGCAGCCCTGGAACAGCGTTGAGAGCTTTAGGTCCGCACTCCTCAGTCTGAAATAAAATACATAGATTATGGGTTTCGGCAGTGGGTTGATAAAATCGAACATAACAATATATTCATATTCAGGTAATTATCATAATTTCGCAACTATTTAGCCGTCATTTTTAGAGATCCAAGTCAAAAATGGCGAAAACGGAACCTTTATAGTTTCGTCATGTTCGTGCGTATGTCACAGGCATTTTACTTAAAAACTACATTATGTGTATTGATGAAATTCGGAGCATATATGTCTTGTATAAGACGCTACTTAGTTTGGAAGTTAAATAACAAAAATTAATATTTCTAAGGGGGTACTCTATACGTGTAACGAAAGCTGAATTTAAATTTCCCGCTAAGAAAATTGAAAATTGTCGAAAATTGAAAGTTATTGGTTTTACCCGTCTTTCGAAAATCGAGTTTTCATCAGATCTTAACGTTTTGAGGTCCTAGGAAGCTCCCATGACGATTTTACGATGATGTCGGTATGACTGTACCTATGTGTGTGTTTGTGTGTGTGTGTGTGTGTGTGTGTGTGTGTGTGTGTGTGTGTGTGTGTGTGTGTTCGGTGTGTGTGCGTGCGCCTGCGTGCAGGTGGCAGGTGAGGCGTGTGACTCTAAAAAGAAAGACTACGAAAGGAACGTGTTATAGGTGAGATAGAAAAACCCCTGCCCAACAAAATAACCATCATTATTTTTATTTGGAAGTGGCAAACGTTCTTCAAACACACAAGCAGTTCTGCATCAACGAACAATATCTAAAAATACATTAAAAAAATACATATTTATAAACCCGTTTATTTTGTGGGGACCTCTTTAATTTTTAAGTTTATTTTTATTATTTGCTTTTAAAATGGCCATCATAACGCAAACTCTGTGAACATTTTAAATGTCTATTAGACATTTCAAATTTTCTATCATTGGCTGTATCTTTTGAATAGAAATAGATTACGATTAAAAAGATACAGCCTTGTGACAGATGGATACTGACAGCGGATCCTTACTAATAGGAACCCCTTAGTAATGGATGGGTACATAATCACAAAAACAATTCAAATATGTACTATTAATATTTAGAAAATAATTAATTGTAAACTTAAAAAGTCTATTATGTTAAAAACTCTATAATACCCTCTACTGCATTTCAACGAGTAAAATGTAAAACCGACTGTACAACGGTAGAGCATAAAGTGGCCATCAAGCAGTCAGATAAGGAAGCCTGAACAGGTGGCGGAAGTGGCTGTCGAGAGCCGGCAGGCGGCCACTTGTTGCCCACCGATCCCGGTCACCGATATGTACACTCATACACATACACACTACGGAACCGCTTATCCTGAGCCTGTATTGGGAACTTTTCGCCATAGCAAAATTATTTGTTTAATATGAATACTAAAATATTTAATAGAACATGTTTAAATATGTGATACAAGAAAAAATAGGCTTTACAAATCGTTTAATGTTTAAATGTCTAAATAATTACCCAATGACGTCATCCAACGACATCCGACTGTGACATGTTTCGATTAATAAATAGTTTCAACTCATGCACTAGAACTAGACAAGTTAATGTTTTTTTTTTTTTGTCTATATATAGACTTTACTGAATGGATTATTTAGGAACATTTTGTATTGTTAATGGCTTTCCTGTATAGCTGCGCTATACAAACGAGTTGGCGTTCTCAATTTATTAATATTTCGCCAATTAAAACAATTTCTTCTATATTTTAAAACAAATTAATTTTACAGTGTTGAGGTTTTTAAATTAATTTGATTTCCTGTGTCATGATCATCTTCAGTTTTTACACCAGGGACAAGATGTATCTTCTACTAGATGTTTAAAGAACTGATGGTGTTCATACGATGCCGAATCCATTATAGATCAAAGGTCAAGGTGTTTTATTTCTTATTTATCTTATGTGCGGACGCATGGAAATAGATAGCTGCAACGTGACGTGACGAAACGTGACGAAAACGTAAACGACACGTGTCTGTACACACAAAATATTAAAAAAAAAATTTTGCACGACACCTTCAGAAATATTGCCAAATACTAAAACATTTTACGTTGTATTGCACATGAATATTAGCTTATTGCACATTGTGCAGAATTTTCGTAGTTTCATTTCTTATTGTATAATACATGTGTATATATAAAGTTTTATATGCTGTACAACAAGTATGTATGTTTATAAACACGTATGTGTGGAATCTAGTGTGAGTTTTATAATGCCACATTGCTTCACTGACCGTACAGTATTTACTTAAACACATCAATGTCTATTTTATTATAATTATTTAGATACTAAATTTTAGATGTAAGTTATATTAGAATGAGATATTTTCTATTTAATAGAATATTAAATGAAACGCAGGATATATATGCATATGTAAACCATAACAATAAAAAAAATAAAAACATGGTAGATTTATATGCCAGATAATTTATATGCCAGGTCACGCCAACGTATAGCGTCACCTCGCACCATAATTTTCCTACGCAACGTATAGGTGACCCTAATACAAGACAAAATTCATAATAATAGCTTTAAAATTCCTATTTGCCTGCTCGTTTGCTGAGGCATTCGTCACATAATATTTGCTCTCATACAATGACGGTTTTCTAGCAGTTGTATCGCTTAGGGTATTGTATTCTATGACGATGACTCATACAATGCGAGCAATGAACTTTCATCTATTTAATATGGTTTTTATATATGCGATTGGATTGAAAATTATATTTATTTGTATACCTAACTATTTACATTGGAATATATCAATACGGAATCTTATTATTTTAAATTGAACAATTTTTGTACATCCATAAACTTATACGCTGGTGTTTTAGAAACTTTTAGATGAAACTAAAGTTTTGATGAAAATTTCCACTTTGATAACTTATTGCTTTTGAGGTTTGTTTTCTAATTGTTGTATTATTTCTGCTGAATGCGCTGCTGGGATAACAATAGACTTAGTGGTGCTAAAAACAGATAGCGTTAAATAACATAAATTAGACAGATGTCACCGTATGGTAAGTAAAAGGTAGTAGGTAAATTTTGCATACCATGTACTGTATTGCATATCTAAATGTTTATTGTTGGAAATGAACATTGTCAAATGTTATGAAGGTATATGTATGAGTCCAACAAAATAAATGTCATAAAAGAAATTGAACGCATGAACGTTCATAGTATATAGGATGTTGTCTCCGGATCGTCTTATATTCAAACAGCTCGCGATGCGGTTGACGTGAGTCAAAACCGTTATGCGCTCGGAAAGTTCGGTCTGCTGGGGACTCGTGAACTTTTTATAGGATTCGTAAAGCGAAAATGAGCAAGCGGACCATTGGAAAGTAGATACCACCGCCCGTGGACATCCACAACACCTGGGGAGTCATTGGTGCGTTGCTTTCAATACTACAATTACACGAATCAAATTAGGGTGAAATGCTTGCAGTAGGTCCAGAAAAACATGAACGTATATAAATACAATATTGTACAAAAATTTCAAAACGATCTACAAAAATTTTAGATTTGCGATTTTGAACAAACGATTATCTTTAGAATTGTATATAATTTTAAGTTATCTGTTACCCGAAAGTGCTTATTATATTAGTAATGTGTGTATATATAAAAAACTTGTGTGTCTTTAGACTAGAGACTCCATTTTTAATAAATTGAAATAATACTTTTTTTATTTACTTTGGATAAGTTTGTAAAAAAGATGCTACTTTCAAATAAGTCTATGATGGCGACAAGTCAATGTTTTACAAATCGATAAAGAATAAACACTTGAAAATTTTACAAAAAATATACGAATTTATTAGATATTAATTATTACCTGCCCTAGAATTCCTTTCAATATGGCAATCTGTGGGGCCCAAAAATCTAGTACATATATATTATATTCAAATACGAAATTAATCCTTTTTAATCTAATTTTTAGGAAATAATAAGATGCCCATTTTAATAATTCATGTGACTGTCAACTAGATTCAAATGAGCACGTATAATTTTACATAAAAAAACAAATTTCGCATTAGCTTGAACAATTACAAATGCAAAGCGCACGTGGGCATACACCGTGCTCATTAAAATTCATGAAGGTGTTCGTTCTTATAGCCCACCTTCTTCTTCCCTTCGGGAGATAAAACGACAACAAAGAACTCGGCTACGGCGCGCCCCTCGCGTCGACACGGAATCGATATTTGATGTGGCACTCGCAATACGGACGATATTAAATCACTCGCACGCTCTTGACGAGATTAAACTGTCCACATGGCTGCGAGGGCGCGTGCACATCGATCTGAAACATTAATTGAAGGCGTGGAGCGATGATCACGACGATTTCGATATGGTTACCTCGAAGGCTGAATCGATTTACGTCTTCAGAACTAAGGAGCTTGCACGTATGGACGTATCGCATACAGAACAACGCACGGAACTCTGCCGCTCTGAAGTTAGTTATGATATCAGTTAGCGTCGCAATGGCGTAAAACAGGAAGGCGGGGAGAAGAAGGAAGGGTTGGAGTGCGCTAAATCTGCGCATTACATCATTCGCAAGCACTGTTTGCGACATGTTTGCGTATAGCGGCAGAACTGCGTTGTACTATACGTGTCAGAAGTTATAAGTCAACAATTAAAAACGGTACTAAAATTGACGCGTGCTTAACGTTTATGTCAGAAATTGACTTACAATCTAATTACAAATGAACTGAATAATATGAACAATACTGATGTTGAATTTCAATAAAAATCCTAAAGAAACCAGAACAAGTGTATTAAAGCAGGGTATGAATGTTATCTGCAATTGAATATATCGAAGAACATATGGAAGAGAGTAAAATATTTAATAATAAATAATGTATGCACAATTGCATCCACTCACTACCTTATTACGCAATCATAGTATTTCACTATTTGTGGTATCACTTTCAAACCTCAAATCATTCATTTTGCAAGTCATCCAGTTTTAGGTTTCGATCCATGTCGCACGCATGTCGACATGTATGCATGAATGCAACGGATGCTCTTGCACCGTTGCAGGAAGTTGGTTTACTCTCCTGCGGCGTATCAGGTTTTTATGACTACACCTTTGAGACATATACCCACCCACAACCTTTCTATTTCATACTAAACTTGGACCTTGAAGGCAACCTTCCACACCGGCCCAGTGCAGGCTGAGGGCTGCTAATCACCATTATCATCAATACTATGACCACATCCGAGAAAAAAATTGACGTATTCTTCGAAGCACAAAACGATTGGTTTGATTTGATTAAGTAAAAATATCGATCAATATTCAAAACGAAGATGGTCCTGTGCGTGTCGGAAGCTATCGGCGACCATTATCCGTGGTATGGTGGCGCCGTTCAGTATCGATATCGACGGTTTAAGATAACAAAGCAAATGGCTTAATGCGGCTTAAGTTACAAACTCATTCAAGCAACTCGATACTTCTACGGTCAGAGGTCGTAAGCACTGCCCTATTATTCCAAACCGATGCAGTGTGCACTCGATCATCACAGCTCGTTGTCAGTTGTAATATGTAATGTATGTAGTGTGTAATAATAACATATGTTACATTTGAACATTGAGAGACTAATACTCGATACCGATTTCGGCTCAATACGATACTCCATATTTGAGAAAAAGAGCCTCGAGGTACAGACAGGCGATGAGATGTACCCGCAAAGGCTTTCCTTTCATTTGGTGCCCGCATACAATTTAACTATAATATTGGAAACTAAAACAATTCCTCAGTCTCGCTTTTTAGCGATGACTGCATAAATTTTACGAGTACGGTCATTAACATAAAAGTATCTTGTGCTCATTTTACTATAATCATTGTATCTCGTCTACTTTGTATTTAACAATTTGTGGCTCAATTTACTTTCTTTCTTTTCATCAAGCTATTCCGGCTTTTACATTTAGTAAATATCAATTATATATTCCTCATTAATTCCTATGGTTTTTTTTTCATATACGCTGGAGGCAGTTTGATAGTCTTAAAAATTTTGTAAATGTAAGATTTACGTTAAGATGCCACACATGTCCGCAATACGATCATAATGCTTATAACTCTTCAAATTTGAGGAGTGGTAGGTCTGTAGTGTGAAAGGCCGCCATGGCACATGTTGTTCTTGTAGAGACAATTATGTGTATACGGTTTATGTTTGAATTTGACCCTATCAAAAATTAAAATCTTTGTATGTCGTATGTTTATATGCTCAATAGTAAGTTGTTGTAAATCATACATTTTTGTACAGGAAATGTTCCTGATATATATACTTGTTATTATCAGTATCATGTATACGATAATAAGTAAGATTAAGAAAATATTACATTAGATTAGTAGCAAGTTCCGTTTTATTATTTAATAATTATTGTATAAAGATGCGGTTCAAATAATACACACGTTGAGTTCAGGAATACTTTAACCTAAGTTATTTGCGTATACACGCGCGCGCACGCATCGCTCGCTCGCACGCATGCACGCATTTGCGTAGGTGCGTGAGCGCGTGCGTTGTGAGTGTGCGCGGGTGTGTGGGTGTGGGTGCTGTATATTATTTTAAGTTAAAATGGCTCCAGTCGTGTTAATTAAAGTGAGTACGTTTTGTATATTGCAAAATTCTTTACAAGAACTTAATTAAATGTATCGTATTTCGAATTAGCGTTGAGCGCCACCTACATCACAAAGCAATCTCCATTAATAATAATGGGCAGAGTTTAAAACGAAAATTAATTTGCGAACTTACATGAATTCGGCAACTTCGTAAATGTTGAATTTGTTTCATTGCGCGTTCCAATGCGGATCGAGCTGTCAATAGCAGCGAGGCAGCGAGCGCCAGCGGAATCGGAGAATCCAATGAAGCCCTTAGAGCTTAACAAGTTGGATTTGTTGTTAATTGTTGTTGTCGTCAAACCATGCATTCATTCATATCATTAAATAGAAGTATGATATGCGGTTGAAGTACAAATTTTTTCCGTGATTATGAAGTTCGTAAATATGATTGATAAAAATTGAATTTAATTATGCTTAATTTTAGTAAGAATTGCATTTGTCAAAAATTAGTTTCTGTTTAATAATATGTAGGGAATACAGTTTGTTGTTGACGTTTGTTTATGCCTGCGGCTTGGGGATCAACTGTGAAGTTAGGCTATATGAAACATTTAATACTCGACTTCATCATATTGAAGTTTTACTGAAAATTTTAAATTTCTGCTATCATTATTCTTCTTTAAGGCACTCAGAGTGGCATATAACTTCATAAAACTTCATCTTATAAACTCATTAACATCATGTTACGTGTATTTTGTTTTCAAATAATAATATATAAAATTACTTTCGGTAAATAAAAGTATTTGGTCACGGTCATCTCATCGGTCAGTTTCTACACTTATCTAAATAAAATTTGTTATATAGACGCAAATCATTGACCATCGTGAACTATTTGTACAGAAGTCGTCGTAAAATTTCTTAATGAGTTAAAAAAGCTTTAAGATCCCATTATTTGCATTCAGAAATTGTGAAAATGTCTTATAAAAGTCGTTTTTATCATTTTCAAAGCGACCTTCCTAATGTCTATGATAAATAAAAAAAAAAATCGTGTGCTTGTAACCTTTACGCGTGATTAAAGTAAAACTTCTTTGACTTTTATGATAAATATCACCAAAATCGATTAATCATAAAATAAATATGTCGTTTTATAACTTGTTTTCTTTGATGATGTAATTTTGACCTTTCCGTATTTGTGAAAGCCCTTGGTAGCTCCAAGGGCTCTCACAATCATTATTCAAAAAGTTAAGTATGAGATTGAAAATAAGATCTGGGATGTACTAGCGGAATTTCGAAAAAGAAAGGTATACAGATCAAATTATTTTTTGTGAAATATTATGGAAAACTTTTCAGCCAAGTGCCAAAACGTCTTTCGTATCTTCTTAGATCTGGAAATAACTTATAATAGAGTTTCTCATGGATAGCCGTATGTATGATTTGAAAGAGTGTGAGCGTGGACCAAGAATGGATGAGTTGTCTGTCAAACGCCTCTTGTACGCCGACGACCAAGTATTCCTTGCCGTTGGCGTGCGAATTGAAGGAGATGGTGAATAAAATGAATGACTCTCTTAAGATAAGAAGTGTGTATATATATAGATAAAGTGTCAGCAAGAATAAGGTTATGGTGTTTGAAAGGAGCTAAGGGGATGAATGTAATCTATACTAATATATAAATCTACAGAGGTTTTGTTGGTTGTTCCGTTATAACTATTGACCTATACATCCGATCAGAATGAAATTTTGTACACATGTAAAGGATACATCGACTTTGTCGATAAGCTAATATATATATAATATATATAAATTCTTTTGTTTGTTTGTCTGTTCGCATACATCTTTGGAATTACTGAACGGATTTTAATACGATTTTCGTGGATGAATAAAACTTGGTTGGAATAGAATATAGGTTTTAATTCAAGAACAACATTGAAACCAGAATTGAAACAGAAACGAGATCGGAGTTGACAGCAAGATTTTTCCACACGAAAGGTGAATGAAGGCATTCTATATTCACGTATGCAAAGATGCAGGTGAAAAGTTAGTATATAATATATATAAAGGTGAGAGTGTCGAACAAGTGCAAAAGTTTTATACTTGTTTAGTTTGTTTACAGTGGTTGGTAAGGCAAGCAAAGTAAGAAATCAAAGCAAAGTTTGGTTATCCATAATGGGGTCCTGATCCTTACGCTTATGTATAGAAATGAAAGTTGGATATAGCAGATGAATAATGAAAGTAGAGTCAATGCGGTAGAAATGAGATCTCTGTATAATATGTGTGGAGTGTCTTTTAAAGATCGATGTAGGAACAGTCATACCAGAGAGCGGTATGATTTGAAAGAAGATGTACTGACTAGAGTAGAAAAAGTATATTGTGGTGGTTTATCCATCTGGAAAGGATTAATGAAAATAGAATAACAAAACAAATCTAAAGAGGATATGTGCACGTTGTAAAGATTAGTAAGAGTCACCTTGGAAAATACTATGCAGAACAAATTGGTGGCATATCAAAAGAGCCAAATTTTAAGCAGATCATACCATATGGAAATCTATAGTCTCTGTCTATCCTTAAATAAGTGAGTTTATAATATCATTATGAAACTTCACGCTTATTGGTATTACTGAAAGCCATAATTTAATCCGTAGACAGACTACTGTGCAGTGACTTGACTTGGAATTGCAGATTTATGAAAATGCACGGAATATTTAGATGCAAAATTATGAAGGTTTTTAAACAGCATTTAGGAGTTCTAAATATTTCCACCACAGTAAAAATATTTTTAAAATATGTGTATATTTCTGAAAAAATGTTAAGAATATATAATAATATAAAAATACGTTTATATTAAACAGTCATTATGCGCCCGAAACAAAGCTTACGTACGATTGATAATAATTTTGTAAAGGTATTACCGTAAAACATTTATAGAACAATCTTGTTTGCAACCGTTTAATGTTAATAAGACCACACTAGATTCCTATTTATTTGTGGAGGATATATTTTAATTACTAAAAAATGGTGGGACGCAATTTTGAGTAAGTAATTGAATTAATGGATTTTGTTAACGCAAGTATTTATTTTTCCAAATTACTAATATCTTTCTAAAGAGTATAACGATCATGAAACATTCATGAAACATGGTAATAATACCAATTTCAAATTTATATTGTAATACGTACTTTGCTTCTTAACTTAGATACTCAATTATAAAATCTATCATGCTTTTGTGTCTTCTTGTCAACCAAGTATGAGTATTCTTTTGTGATGAAACATATTGCCACACACAAGTTAAACTTTTGACAAAGTGGGAGAAGGCAATCGGCATTCTCATTCACTCTTTCATCTCCAAATTTATCTAAGATCTTCTCATATCCATCCCGCTGTTCAACTATTCATTAAAATTACCTAGCACAACGACCCTTTAATTTGTATCATATTTCGCTAGTATGTCTCTTACATCTCAAAACTTCTGCTGTCTCTAGCGATTTGGAAATATATAGGCGTATGTCTACAAAAAAATCCTTGTCAGTCTAATTTTAACCTAGAGCCAGAGGTTACATTCGTAACCGTTTACACAATCAGATAATTTTTCTTATAGAATGAAGCCACTACCTCAGCGTATCCGTTGACTGTGATCAACGCCAGACCAATAAGTATCGAAGGATCCATGTTTAATGACGTCACCTCCACCATTCCTTTTAGTCTCATTCACGCATAGAACATGGAGTCGCCTGTCTTTCATGAGTTCAAATCAAATCAAAATATCTTTATTTCTTAGGTAATATAATTACACTTGAAATACGTCATTATGGTATTCCTTTGTATTTAACATTAACTCTCATCTCGAATGTTGATTCATTTTTCTGTTTCGCTCAAAGATACATGATAGATAGTCAATAAAACTAGCACAACATTTGAGAATTACATGAAGCAGCCTGATAGTCGAGTAGTTCAGTCCCAGGGGTATTTTTCGTTACTATATTCAGATACGACATAATAGCCCTTACCACATAATTTTTTAAAATTAAAGTTTTAAATATATGAAATGGCAAATTCTGAATTTCAACTGAATTTTATTATAAAACGCACACATTCCTCTTAAGTGTTTTAGTAACTTTTCTATCTGTCTGGTTTTATGAGGAGCAAGGTCATTCTTATGTCTAGTGTTAATAATATGAATGTCGCCCATTTTTTGGAACGATTTTATATTTCTTTTGACATATACCAGGTTTTCGTACCTATACGTATTGTAACAGTACAGTTAAAATATAATATTAATTTCTTTATATTTTTCTCTGAGAGATGATGTTGGTCTCAAATTATAAATGACACGAATAGTCCGCTTCTGTACCACAAAAAATGTGTTTATATCGGCTGCATGACCCCACAATAAAATTCCATAGGCCATGAGACTAGGAGAGGAACTAAAATTAACTAATCTTGCGGTGCTTTAATTTGCAAACCACCGAATTCTTTACATGTGTGCTGCAGAACTAAACTTTTTCACCAATTTCGTTATACGGAAATTCAAGCGTAACTTAGTAACTAAAGTCAGGCAAGAAATAGGGTCGTGTCCACAATATCCAGTATCTTGTCCCTGACTTCTACTACTTTGTGTCGACCAATTTAGTATTAGACAACGAAAATTTAATTATTTTGTTTTTCTCATTGAGAAAAAGATTGTTAATTGTAACCACTCGACTACTTTTGAGATAGTACTATTTATTTCATCAAAATTTGGCTGTTGTCTTTTAACCCTAAAAACAAGGAAGTATCATCAGCAAACAGTACAATCCCATGCTCGTCCTTCATAAGGTGTGGTAGATCATTAATCATGGTATGTGGTGGATCATCAGTTCGCAGATATCCTAAATTTTATCATTCATACCTCTACATACAAACATTATCGAAGCGGACCTCTCTAGTCCGTTTTGATCCTCCGGGAAACTAGGCTTGACAAATGTTTAACCTTGTTGCTGCAGCCGAGCCTAAAACTCCTGATTCTCCAGTACGGAAATTTGTCCTTCCCATACGAAGAGACTGCCTGAGATAGTCCTGGGAGGGATTCTCTGACAATGCTAGTACCATCGTGGAGTAATATTATTTTAATTTCCACGATTGTTAAAGTTTTAGAAAAAGTTGGGACAGAAGTAGGAAGTATGGTGTAGAAAGGATAGGAAGTATGAGCGACATTGAAGTTTTGAGGTGGGAAGAGTAAGCTAGTAGGACACTGTGATCCCAAGAAAGAGTAATGAGTGAGACAGACAGCAAGCTCTAGGACTTCGGGTTCGCGTGTCCGTGTGTCCCTGCGCAAAAGCCGAACAGACGTTTTTCAGGGAGACACCCTTTAAAATTGTGCGAATAATTCTGAAAATAAAAGTGAGGACATCGATTTTAAGCAAACAAACTAACAATTCGTTTTTTTTTTGTATTGAAAGGTAACTTAACGTTGGAAAAATATACAGCATAAGATATACAGAGTATGGCTCTCAAACCAATACTCATCATGTGACAGATGTAAAGACAAAATAACATCTTGAATCATCAGATTTAATTCAGTCATAAAATCATATTAATGTCCAAAATGGCAAGACCTGTGTGAACCGCGTGTGACAATTCCGACATTTTGGCGTTTTAAAATTCAACGTCTAAGCAACACTAAAATAGCTTCGTACCCGAGATTTCTACGTTGAACTCGAACGGGAGTGCCACCGGAAGGAAACGTCCGCAGAAGGCTGCAGGTAAGTGCAGGCGCGTAAATAAATAATCGGGGCCTCACTTAGGCCGGCGCGCGTCAGAGCTTCTCTGGAGGGAATTTTAGCCGGGAATCTGCATGTTGTTGGCGTGAAGCCGAAACGCATTCCGTTTTAGACTGAATTATTGTCGGCTACTAGATATTCTTCATCCTGTAAGACTGTAGCATAGTAATTATTTTGTACTAATACTTAAGGGCATTAATATTAATGGTCTTTAATACTCTTTAATTGGGTGAAACATCGTTCACGAAGACCTACTACACGGCGGCTAATTTAAGGCACTTTGTGCTGGTAACAAACGCTAATTGAATTTCAACAGAATTTTTGTAATATTTTAAAAATACATATATTTATTTATGTGTTTCTTATTGTATTTACAAATTTTTATTGTCTAGAGAGGCGATTTTCATTCCTTACGAGCTGAGAATTAGCCGCAGAGTAGCAGTTAAGGTTTTTTTCGTTTGTTTCTCTTTCTATCTCACAATTGTCTATGAAAGCAAAAATCATTAACCTACACGAATTTTAACTAAAATATATTTAATAAAGAATAGCCTTCACTTTTTATCAATGGCAATCATGCAGGTGACTATATTTTTACCAGCTTTACTCTATTTATACCTTTGAACATCGACCAATGATATGCCACGAAAAAAAGTTTTTTAAGACTGACCAAACTATGAGAATAATTAATTTGAAATTGTCTGTCCCAAAAAAAATTCAAATGGCCAGCTATTCATGCCAGTGACACCTTGAAGCTTCTTTCATAGCATTGATGGACGTATTTTCTTATTTCCTTTATTAAAAGGTAAGAGTTTTGGATTTTAAAGGAATCGATTGAAGGGACTCGAGGGAGTTGCAGCTATCAGATTGCGCATGTATATGCCCACGCAAACGTGTCTGTATGTATATATTTAAAAATAATAAGATAAACAGTCAGATCCTCCTAGAACCAACCAGATCCAACACTCTTAAGTATTGTATTACGAAAGGTAAACGGCATAAAAGTGGTGAATAAATTAAGAACAATTTTATTGCAACAATCATTATATTTTAAAACTAAGTTTGTCACTGACTGCCAATCACTTAATTATAATTTAATAAGCATAATAATATACAAAAAGTTACAGTATACTAAATGTATTGTTATATGTATATTCATCTAATAATTTTTTCTTAATATTTTCTTCTTTCCTCCATTTTTTTAATTGAAACTTCTATAAAAAGAAAATGTATTGTCAAAATAAAGGAATGACTACGTGTATACAGTTAATTATGTATTTATATTTCAAAAAAATATATATATATATATAAAATATTATTATAAGCACTTAATTAATAATATAAATATGAAGTTTTATAAATTATAACATTGCTTAGAAAGGCAGAGTTAACCTACTTGATCAACATCCACAGCACATGCACATTTTGTATAGTCCTCATTCTATAATTGTAGATTAATTTATTCGATACTTTGGAAAATTCGTTGTTCATTAATAAAAGCAATCAGTAAATTTATTTCTTTTCTTATTGTATTTATTTATCTCTTATTATAAGAAGCTTTTGTTCTCTTTAGGTCATTTACTGGTACTATATGGTAACTGACTTTCCGCCCTTTTATATAGCATTTCAAATGGCAAACGGGCATGCGAGCTATCAGAAAGTAGGTGATCACCTACGCCCTGGTCAGTCACAAACCCAAAGGAGACACTGGTGCATTGCCGGCCTTTAGAGCGGAATAGGATATTTGATAGAGGGAGTGGGTACCAGATTTTTTAGAAAGGAAGAGGATATGTGATGGAGACAATAGAAGGCCACCGGAACTCTCAATTATTGGACTATTTTAAGTGTCATTTAGGTTTAATCATATATTAAGTTAAGCATGTAGAAATTTGGACATATTCGACCTCTTTATTTGATGCATATTCTGTTACAATTTGTTTTAATCACCAATATGTGAGTCTAGATATTTTAATTTTAACTATTTTCTGTAAGAAGTTCAATTGTTTCTTAGCATACAAAAGCCGCAGAGATATCAGAAGAGAAGTTCTTCATACCAAGTATGTATTATCTATGTTATGGTTTCTGGTTATATTGCTTATATTGGTCATATAGTTATATTTTAACTACTAAGTATGTAGTATTTATTATCTATATTATGGTTTTTATATATATTTTACGTCTAACATTTGAAAATATTGATAGCAAAACGAAATATTTGAAAAGTGATAAATAAGTGATATAACACGACAAATCTTTAGAAAGCCCACCACGTTCCACGAGTGCTAACACCATTTTACAAATTGATCAGACCTAAAATAGAACCATCTTAAATATATCGTATCCTGCTTCTAAACATATAACTCGATGATTCCAATGAAAATAGTTTTAATCAAATCCATTATGACATTATTTTCTAGTATTAGCTTAAAACTGATACAAATCACCGTTTATTTTTAGTCAACGCGCAAAGCTCTTTATAACTGGTTTTACTATTATATTTTAGATCCATATACCTGGAGTAATGGTCGAAAGTCCACCGACGAAGACAGACAAAACATTTATAGAGAGTTCATACAAACAGCTCGCCTGGGGCTCAGAGTTCAACATACGCTAGCGCCTGAAGACTAAAAATATTGCCACTGATAATATACAAATGCAAAACGTGGTTATATTACCTTTGTTGTCGTAGACAATTCAACTCGAATGCAGTCGGTGGATTATGATATCATCGAAGTCTTTCAACGAGACGAAATCTTCAACTAAAAAATTTACAGGAGAGTCAAAGTAACTAACACAGCTTATAAAAATGTGCCATTTGAAGTGCCATGCTGTAGGTCGCTGACAATGGACCGGCGAAAAAATTTTCTCGACTGGTGACCAGGAATTAGACGTCGCGGTGTAGGTTCTCCTAGCTAGGGGACTGAAGATCTGGCGAGGTTGACGAGGCGCCTTTGGTCACAAATGCTTCCGAATCTTATGTAGAAATGTGTGTGGTGGGGAGGCCCGCTTATATTCAGTAGTGAAAATATTACCTAGTGGTTTTACCAATAATGTTTCTTCCTCGACCGTTCACATTATTATTTATGAAAATACAAAACAAATGTAAGTTGAACAAAAGTCGTACAAGCTATGACTCCAAAAAACGGAAAATTATTATTTTAAGGTAGACGCTCCGGAATAACCAGATGTATATAAATTTATGTCTCGACATCGACAAGCACGTATAGTGCGAGATTTCAGTAGATTTTAAAAAAATTATATTCATAATAATTCCACTCATAAATCAATTTCATATGTTGGTTAACATTTGCTCTAAATCTTTACCGTCCTTGGTCTGCACTAACCTTAATTAATTCAGCTTGTAAAACAAGTATAACAAGATTAAACTTTTAGATATAACAAAATCATAATACAGAAAATGCACGACCCAACAGAATTTGCATGCATTCTATTTTCGTATGCACATAGCGTGGTCTATGAATGTAAACGAGGGTTCGTGACATCCTCCGCGCTGAAAATCCATAACACGGGGGCGAGGTGTGTTCCCGACGTGAATCCCTGCTTACATGAAGTATAATGGATCGGATGGAAATTGGTACTTTTTTTAAAAATATCATACATTGTATTAAAAACAAGTTACGGTAAATAACAATTTTTCAGAACAAAAAAAGAAATACCATGGTGAGATTGGTTGACTATCACGCGAGCCGTGTTCATTTTAATTGTACAAAACAAACTATAAACATAAAGGGATCGGGTTGAACAGTGAATTTTTGATTTAAATCGAATTAAGTGATTTGCTCCGTGCTCGCAGAACACTTCAGTCGTCGATTCCTGATTTTATCAGTGTGTTGGTGACAAAGTCAATAGCAACTTCCAACCCAATAGAACCTGCCCTTCCAAACCCAAATCTTTCAACCGTTTCCCAACGCCTTAAGATATAAGCCCCTCGATTGCAAATAAAATGATTACATGTCGTTATGTTATCGCATGGTGATACAAACCTAAAAATAGTATGTCATTTCAGCAAACAGACACTAAATGCAAATACGTAAAATTGAGTCTATGCATTAAGAATATTTTCACGAGAATTCAACCAGACTTTGGAGTGGAACGCACAACGCAAAAGTTCAAATTTTCTAGGAGCTGTTTCGTCAAATCGGAATAACGTATGTAGAGTGGGCGCTCTAACTACCACTCTACCCACGTCTGAGTAATATCAGCCATCTTTATCTAGTAAAAAGCTAACTCCTAACAATAGAACCTATTGAAATAATGATGACGTAACAAAATACTCTTAACATATTATGACTCGTGTGCTTGACAATTATTTCACCAAAAAAAGTATCTATCCAGTCTTTACACGAAAGTCGCCTATGAGACTTAAGACTTACAACCTAAAATGGTCGTTTTGAACTAATAAACTTTCATATGTCTGTGTATTTTGAATGTGTATTATTTTTTCGTAAAACACTCGATAGATAGTATACGTACCTGTTTTAATTTATTATGTTATCTTTCATTACGTAAGATAGCTTATTGACGACACATCATCAGATCATTATCAACAATTTTATGTGAAATACCTGAGCAACCGAGCTTTGATCGACGTCTTTCGAGTTTTCTAGAAGAAAATTATAACTTCCTACGGAAATAAGTTGCTTATGATCTTTTGCAACAATAAACATTTAGATATATAATATAACACATAGCATAGATTCATCTGTAGTTCACGTCATGTAGTGTCGTTTATTGTTGAGAACCAATAATATAACAGCAATGCGATTACTTCAAAAATTTTGAAGGTGCCGCTAAATAAAGCAATATTTAGATCTCGTTTCTCAAAGAAAGCTGCCTATAATGATAAGCTTTAAAAGCAAACTTTATCAATCGCCAACGTCACAAATTACCATCAAAATCGTCAGGACCTTTTCAGATATAACCATACGTATATACAAGAATCGTTCGCTTAAAACAATAGATAAGATAAATCTATTTTCTATGGCAGACAACACATTACCTATATGAATTGACGCAGTTTTAAAACGGTGCATACATTCAATTTGTCATATTAAATAAGGGCAAATGATATTTACGCTCTTCAACATAGAATATTCAACAAGTGCGATACTAAAGCTAAATCATCGCAACGCACTCCTCTTGTTGTATACAAATAAACAATGTAAAATTTTCCACTCAGTTTCGCCGCGAGCCGGCTCCTAGCGGGGGGTGTAGCAGTGAGAAAATTTTAATGTTGCCATAAATCTCGTGCCAGACCTTCTGCTGCGAAGCAGATACTGCTCGTGGGCCGGATCTCCTTTGATTCCAATGAAAATGGGAAAATGTTTATTTTTCTCTATGGCAAAACGTCTGGTTGTTTTAGGATCGTATTAACTTGGTTTTGCCGCAATTACGTTTTAATGATCCATACACAAGATTTCTTCGTCGGCGTATTTATTGCGTCGATCTCGGTAAAAGCTTAACATCGGATTTTAATCACGTACAAATAACAAGAAAACGTTGTATTACAGAAGTCTTATTTTACAATATACGGAATATAAAATACGGATTTCTTATAAGCTTTTACTTGCGACTTCAGGTTTGTTCGGTTTGTTTAAAGTGTTCGGTTCATCGTTTTCAAGGAGTTTTTGTGTATTTTTTTCTGTATTGTTTTATTGTAATTTTAATGCATTCGACTTAACGCATACGTCTTCAAAACAAACAAAACGCACACGGGTTTATAATGCAAGAAAAGTTCCTCAAATATTAAGAATTTCTGCTGTGAAACTAAGAAAGAATTTTTCTTGTTTAAATACTGCTGCAAATCTACTTCGTGTTAATTTATTATCTCTAAATGTAATGAGTCAAGTTCTCTCAAACTAACTTACAATGGTGGGGAGTGCCTTAAATGTGTACATGTGTACTCATTGCAGGCGATGTTTGTAAGAAATTTCATGAAAACCTATTACATTTACACCTGTGAGAGCAAAACAAACTACTATATCCACTTTCTGATCGGTAATATAACAATTGAAAATAAACGCATTAAAGTAATATCGAATTGCACATGCCTAATTCGTATGCAAGTACCCGCCGTTTCTCGTCCCGTTCTCAAATTATTGATTAACAGTGCTAATGCTTGTAATTATAGTAATAAATTGAAATATGGTAATATTTCAAAATGAATATTGGTGTTTATTAAATAATTTAACTTCCCTCGTAAATTAGCAATTTAATGACAGTTTCTGAACGAGGTGCCGTAACATTATTTTAATGGGTCTATTGCTTACGGCGTTATTTCACGAAAATTCATGATTAGACGCTTGCCTGCGACATACAACTCTACGCTTACTCAGCTCCTCAACTCTATCCACTGCGAATCCTCATCCAATTGAATATTATCTGAAAATGATTGACAGATGTCAAACATCCAAATAGTGTTAATTTTCTATTTATCTTAACAGCCAATTGACGGTTAAGATAAATATAAAAATAAGAAGAAAAGCGAACAATTTTAATGGCTCATAAATTCGTTCGTAAATGCAAAAAACAGTGATTTTTTGAATTTATAACTCGATTCGATCGATGGATGTCAAAAGGAAAATATAAAAGTATCTGTTTTATTTTAAATGTCATTGAATCGGACATCAGATTGACTTTATAATCTGTCAATTGTGTCACAGAAAATCATATTTCAAATTCAAAAGTTTATGAGTACTGTTCTTCTGTTCAAAGAAGCATCTGGTAAACCATTGTGATAAACCGAATCTTTCTCTAGGAGATGTGGTAGCTAATTTATTTCTACTGTGAGACATTACTAAGGAACAGCTAAGATACTGGATTTTGTTCAGAGGAAAGATTCGTAAAACCTGCTGTTCTCGTTATAATCAGTGGCACGTGTCTATGGTGATTTTGGATCCTTTTTTTCTCCTCCTGCAAAAATGGATGATTGTAAAATTTTGCTTAATTGTTTTTATAATTGTTCTTGACACTTGTTGTTGTGCTATTGTACATTGATTATTTATTAGGGATTAGAAAACGGTTAGATATATCAATTCCGAGGCCAAATTTAATTATATACCAGAGGTCACTACAAGAAAGAATCATATGCTCCGAATCTCATGTTTCTTGAATACAAATAAGTAAATATTATTTATCCATTGTATTTGTATATTTTTTATTATTATTTTTTAATGTTTTTAAAAAGTGACATGTTGCAGAGTATTAAGCACCTCATGATAATATAATTTATTTACTTTTAGTAGATAGACCGCAATGCGTTTTGAAAACGGTCGTTTCCTAAGGATCCATGGAAACGTTATGTATAAACTCGCGTCTTTCTACTCAGAGTTCATTATTATGTTATTATTGTATTAATGAAATTTTTTGAAGGTGCTTATAGCTGTTATATAACCTTTGAGTACCATGTAAATTGTAGTAAGGTCGCATTTGTGGCGACCTTGACTGCAGCACGAAAACGGGTCGATGCGATCGATCAGACACGATACTCTCACAGTATACATCCGTGAGTAGCAGCTTCTGCTGTTAATTTCGTCCAGTGAGTAAGAGTTCCGGTGGCCCATACTCCTCCGTCAGATGTCTTATTATTTTTCAAAAATTCCTGCTGTCTCGTTAGATATTTATTTTCTTTGATGGCTCGTATGTGCGTTTGCCTCTATAAATACCAAGGAAACAATTATTTGATATATCGAAGGCGCTCAAGAAATTCCAATTCTTTTTGGGTTATTTATTAAATTACGTCTGTGACAACATCAACCTTTGCTTTTGTACACTGTCTCTGTATTAGTGAAAAATTAACAGTCCCAAACTGCATCGGACAATCGTCGAGACCTTATAAAACCAAACCTTAAATCTGATATGAAACTTATCGTGAGAACGTATGTGGCTGTAGTGTAATAACAAAAAAAAAGCCAGCCATTATTCCTTGCCATAAGAAAGGCTATTTCGCTCATTAGCGCACTCATAATAATACATTTTTATCGGTATTTACATCCCTTACCAGCTCCCGTCGCCGAACGGAACAAATCGGCCGGAGCGGAAACACGGAAATCCCATCAACAGATATTTTTGTCGACGCTCGCCGCAAAGCGGGTGCGCCGCGCGGACCCGCGTCGTGTTTTTGACATCGAAATGAGTACATTTCGGCTGGTAGTGTTAAATTTTTCTGCCTCAAAACGACGAAAAAAAAAGGGTTCAAATATTTTTCACGCAATAAACGTACTGTACATTAATAAATTGATGTAAAAAATAGATGGACAGGGTACATACTCTCTAGATATGAGCGAAGACTGCATAGCGCATGGCAGCGGGCTATGTACGTATATTTGAGTGGACGTAAAATAGCCATTGAGCAGTCTTTGAGGGGCTATTCTTTAGTAAGCAATACTTCGTCCGTTTATTCTTTATATACATATTTTTAACTATTACCTTTACTTGTAATTTCACAACAATATATTGCATCAATTCTTGTGTATGAGCTAAATAATGATCTACCAGACGTGCTAGAAAAATTAAACAAAATACGTGCCGTATATTGTCCGACTTTTTTGTCCGACTCCGACGCCATGGAACCGATTTGAATATGAAATAACTAAAAGTATATGAACCACATAATAAATATTCCCCTAACAATTTGATAGAAATTTTGTCTCTAACCCAACTCCCTTGTATGGACTATAAAGCGTGTGTTAGACTGATGTTATTTATTATTTCAATACAATATTTTCTATTATCAATTGTCAATGATCAAAAATGAAACTTGTGTATTTCTAAAATATCCATGCTTAGTTTTGTTAGAAATAGTACGAAACACAAAACATTTTTATGCGTTTACTCATTGATGTATACAAAATTTTCGCATCGACAATTAAACTGTCTTCAAGACACATTAGTAATCGAATTTTAAACAAAAAAAAATTAAAAAATAATTCTATTGCTTTTGCTCAACCACAATTTCAATAATTCAAATTGCAGTTCTCATTCATCCTAATTCAATCTTACTTAACCCCTCGACCAGCCGTAGGCGGCTTTCCGCGTTGACTTTTCCCTGACCGCCGACCCATTTTGTTGACAACCTTCTCCATTGACGCCGCACTAGCTAATCAACGCGAGTTGTGAATATTGAAATTTTTTAAATCGGCACAATATTTATAGTTAATACTCTTAAACAGACTTACCACGTCTTTCATTATACTTTATTTCATGTGACGTCTCAAAAAGTATACGGACTTTTACTACTATTTACTAATTAGATGTTGTAGAAAAATATTATACAATATTATCATTATTTAAGTAATATAAAAGCGCAATTCAATGTAAGCACATAAAAAGTATTTTATCTGGCAAGGCCGGCTAACATGGGCGTAAATTAAAACTTCCGTTCTTCGACCTCCATTCGTTCGTTTTATGCTTAAAGCTCTGGGGGTTTTAGGATGTTTTTGTGGTAGGTAAATGAAGTGGACGACTAAATATAACTAAAGTTTTGAATCTATATTTAAATTTCTGCAATAAAAGTTTAAATTCTCTTTTTGTTACCATTACGATAAGCTTCTACCAAGTTTTGCAAAATATTAACAAGCGTAATTTTTCTAAAGCATAATAACATTTTTAAATAATCAAAATTATTGTGCACAACCTTACCGTTGTAAATATACTATAATACATACATCTTACAACCACTATAAGCCTGGTTGTTCATAAATAATTTGTATAAAAACCCAATTTTAATCGCTGTTTTCGGGCATCAAATTTAATGCGTGCCCAGACCTATAACGTTACGTCGGAGTCGCAATTATTGTTTTCTCGCTTCTCGCCGGTCGTTCGTGCCCGAAAGGCAATCTAAAATCGGTGACAGCTTATGGGTTGTTCATTCCCTTACGTAAACACATACATTTTCGCTTTATCGCCGCGTTCCTCCCGGTCCGCCGGGTGAAAATTTTATTTTCGGCCGATGAAAGATATCGAGGCGGTTTTATTTTTGGCGGGAATAAATCGTCGCCATTCGGTTGCGTATTAAATGTTTACTTTATACGAAAACTGGGGATTCACGAAATGAAACTAGTGTCTTACATTAAATGACTAGTCATTATGCGCCCGCTTCGCTTGGGGAAATTGAAAATTATTTTTGGTTTTTGAACTCTCCATATAATTCTTTTGAGTTATATTCGTCATAATTCGAATTGCGTTCTTGACATGCGCGAATCCGAACGTTGGTTATTCGTAAAACTGCGACACTTACGCCCGTATGGACTACAATCGCGCTCTCACTCAAGATATGCACTTTTGTTTGCAAATTTTTCATGTACAGAATAGCAAGACAAGTAAGCGTACGGCATCAACGAGCATACAGTGTCGTGCATGAATACGGGTGTTAGACTGAGTACTCACACTTGGCACACGGTTTCACAGACCCGCGTGTATCATTTTGTGGCGCGACAGTAGTGGCGGCACGTGAAAGAGAAAGATATAGAATGACCTTGTAACGAGAGCCATGAAAGGGAAAACCGTATCAAGTCGGACATTGAAAACACGAAGACGGCAATGAAAGTACGCGCGAGGAACGAGTGGAAATTATAATAAGTAATGAATAATTTCGACAATAACGTCGAGCGTCGAATAATGTAATATTCTCGCAACACTTATTTTGCGTGTAACGAAATTTCTCGGTAAATCCCATTAACTAAACGTCTCTTTCCGTTTATCCGTTCAAAGAGCGAAGTAAGTGTTGTGTTAAATGGATGAAGGAACGGCTTTTCCCGTTGTCGATGTAATTAACGACATTAACTTGTGTCGAAATATTCCGCTTATAAATGGTGAACTCGCGTTTCGTACAACTACCCGCCTACCTATAAATTTATAAATCCAATATTAATTGACTTCATAAAAATACTTTATATTGATAATTTAATTGCGCGATCAAATTTAATTACATTACTTGAATTATCTCATAAATAAATTATTTATAATTATAACATTGGTTAATTGGGACATTTTATTTAGCAATATTATATATATATATTTATAATAATTTAAAAGTTACGCTTTTTTAATCAGTACGAAGTAGAATACCATTATAAAAAACAAACGCCGCTTAGGCGTAAGATACACTATCCACATTTTTTTTTTATTTCAGACTGAGAGATTTGATTTTTAATTCCCCCACGCTGGCTGGATTTGAACTGAGCGTTGCTTAAAATCTCATTTTTCTATCCACTCGTAGTGATCAGCATTCGAACCCTGCACCTACTAATTGGAAGGCAACGCTTTTGACGATCCGGCCGGCATCGATCTGGGTTTTTGTCTTTTGTACCGGTACACGACTGTACCGCACATTCCAAGTTCCAATTACTGCTGCCAACCGTAAAGGAAATTCTCATTCTCTTATTACTCTTGCTGATTATGCGATGACGCAGCACACAGGACATAAGGTCGTCCTAGAGGCTACGTACGGTGTTAGCATTTTTACCGCCACCGAGACGCGTACGCTTCTGAGTGGGACACGGTTACGCTGAATAAAATGAGATAACGTATTTATGCATTTATAATTGACATAATGCCGCAAATATTATATTTATACGGTTTAAAAAATATATTAAAGCATTTATGAAATACTCTGATTATCGCTATGATTAGAATAGTTAACTGTAGACCTCATTAAAAAAAATAATTCTCGACCAAATTGGAAAAGGCAAAAACTTTTCAATTTAGTAGACCTGAAATTATATGTCAAGTCAGACATACGACGCGTTCAATTCATCTGATTTGCATCTCTGGGTATGTTAAAATATCTAAAAAAATATTTCCTATTTGTTTTACAAATTAAATAACTGAACAATGTAATGAAATCTTTTGCAAAAAATTCACGAAAATTAGTTTATAAATAATTTTTATCTTCACATTCATAGCCGATAGTGGCTCAGTGGTCAAGGTACTGTCGCCTTCGAACTAGAATTTATTAGGTTCGATCATAATCATTCGAAAATTCACCAGCAGTTTTTAACTAAAACAAGTGACTCCACGCCTCGGATAATATCAAGTTGTCTCATGAATTACGTGGGTTTTTAATGTTAAATTAAATAATCATACAAACACAAAACCTTATTATTCAAATTATAATCTATCGTATTCTATTATCTTAAAACAACGTTCAACCAACTCTCGGAAACCTTTTTAAAACCATTCATTGGGGTTTAATGCAAAAAAATATTGTACTGCATTTCCAACATCTAGACTTTTTTAACATTAGAACTCAATTTTTTTTCCAAGAAAAAAAGTCGAACAAATCGTATATAATAAATAATAGTCTGTAGATGCAATATCCGGATTAACGCTAGGTGCGGTGGAAGTTCAATAGTCCAAAGGTGGGAGGTCCACTTTGACCTTATCTAGCGAACTTTCGCAGTATGTGACTTGGAAGTATGTAGTTTAGGTTCGCTCATTGGTTTTATCTTCCCTTCGATGTCACATATTTTACTTGCTGCTACGGCTGCTTTAAACTTATATTTTCAATAACGTGTTATCAATACACGAATTTCATATTTATCTCACTCCACATGTTTTATCATCAAAACGTCTTCCTCCGTCAATCAATCATAGACAGTGTCATTAAAAGAAAGCAAAGCTGAGTTGTACTCTTCAGATAATCAGTAATGACAAGTATAAAAAGAAGCGTATGGATTCTAGTTATGAAAATCAACATTACTCCTGTGACACCTGGCAATTTGACACCTTTGCACGGGTATAATGTTTATACTAATTTCCAATAGTAAATACCTAGACACATAATACGTGTACGCACCACATAGTTAACATGCAAAATTTCATGAAAATCGTTGGACATGTTTTCGAGAAAACAATCCCATTTCGGTTGAGTCTGTTTTTAATAGCGGATTTCGTATTTTATATTATTAATAGCGAAATGTAAGTGCGCGGTATTTCGCCGGGGGAGTCGCGGCGGGAACAATACGGGCCATAAACGTAAAAGGAGGAGCTGAAATGTATACGGGAGCGTCCGTTAATGAAATTTTGAGTAGACCGCCTGTACACAAACAAACTTGCAGGCGCCCATAGCGCGAATGTGAAAAGATTCTTACGGAGATGTAGCAAACTAGAGCTTTCCAGAATTTTTTGCCTTGAATAGAAAAATAATTAAAAAGTAATCAATGCATACATATTAGGAAACTCGACGTCACTCTATCTGTCGGTATGTAATCGCAGGTATGCCATCTTGCCAGGTTAATATCGGATACATTTTGTTTTGTAAAGTGACTGACGAAATGAGCTGCAACGATAATTGTGAATTGAGTCGAAAAAAGACGCTTTTGGGACCTCCAACGGCTCACACAGAGTAAACTAGAAGAGATATATCGAATTACGTGGCTCATGAGCATTTTATATTTTGAAATAATACCCAGGGAAAGACGGAGAACAATCTTCGGGATTGGCGGGTGGTAGGGGAGATACCACGATTGGAGAGCTATTTTATTCATAAAAAAAATTCTACAACAATCTGTAGTCAACGCGAACGGAGTCGTGGGAACAGCTAGTAGCTATCCGACTTCAGTACAAAAAGATGCTACCGTCGATGTAGCCCGCCGCCGGCCGCTACATTTCGCCGCCGTACGGCGCGGCGGCTGCACGACGCGGACGCCCCGTCTCGTCTCCCGTGCGAGGCTAAAGAGACACGATCCACGAAACCGACGGCGCCGTTTAATTATTCAACAAGCTGGGCTGTCGTGGCGGTCGTTACGCCTCGTATAACGAACGCGATCTCCGCCGGATACGCTGCCGACGACGGCCGAAGTGCTTCGGTGACGTCGGGTAGGTGAAGGTTTGACGAGAAAAGAGATTGAGATTTAATTCCATACCACCTCTTTTAGCGGACATCTATCAAGAGAGGAGGTATGGAAATGTCGTCAAACAATTAAGATAAGGCCAAATAATATTTCGACAATACAAGGGGTGCATTACTATCGGTTGTTCGGCGCACCTCCTTCAAAATGCGAGGTAACATCAGCCCAGAGGGACACCTGCTAAGAGAGAAGTAATTTAATTACAAAGGAGATAAATGTCCGATAGTTAGATAATTAGGTTATCGTTATTAATTAAAACGTGCCCTTTTATACAATCGATTCGCACCTACACAAAACCATGCATTAATTCATAAATAAAGATTTTATTCAATAAAACGTAGTACGTGTAAATACTGAGGGTTTGATAGTCTTTTTGCGTCAGATATAAAAAATCTATAATTTTGTATAAACGAAATTGTTATATCAAATATATAAAACATTCTTCATATAAAATTATTTACAGTGAGAGAGGATTTTCTAAATTTTATGACACGAGTGAAATATTCTTTTACTGTAGTAAAAATACATAGTCCGTATTACGCTTATTTATTTTATGGTATAAAATTAAAAGTAAAATTTACCTATCTGTATCTAAATAGCAATATTCTCAAGCGAGACTGATATGCAACATTTGTTTTCTTATTATAAAATAAATTAATATATTGTGATATATTAATGTATTTTCAAGGATGTATTTCCACCTTTACTTTTCTTTTTACCCATTATTTTCCTTCACGTCGTTCTCAGTAATACCATAAATAATGTAAAAGAAAATATAAATAAGGCAGGTAGGAAATATGCGGACGTCAATTCGCCGTTTAATTTAAATAAAAAAAAAGGCTTAAGGCCCGATTCATGTGCCTGACGGATTGACAGCGCATAATAAAATGCAGTGTCAATACATTGTTTGTATGAGTATCATAATGGATCCTGAAATATATAAATAACATGTTTTGAAATTATTATAAACAAGTGGCATAAGTCATACGTCACGAAAATTATTTTTCTTTATTGAAACATCAGTTAAAAAGTACCGAAGGTAACTGCATGGTAGTTTGACTGTTTGATAGTTTACGCCTGCTTATAATGATATAAATGTAAAAATATGTTTTTTTGGTTATTCGTAGCGTGAGAAAGGCTGAACAGATTATAATCGAATTTCGCATAGTGGTAAATTATGTCCTGATATAGCATAAACATGCGTTTAATTTAAAAAAAAATGTAGTAATGTCTGTAAATCTGGTAACTTATTATGATTAATTTCATTGTCCAAGGAAGGAGCAAGATCGGTATCGGGAACGGCATCCGAACCGAGAGCAGAATCTAAACAGAACCGCGACGGCGGGCGAAGTAAAAGATGAAGGAACTCATTCCACGAGAACGCGAGCGAGACCTGTCGCGTACATGTCCCACAAAAAAAATAATCATTGTTAAATTCAAACTACGCCCAGCAGACAAGCGGACGGGCGACCGCTAGCATTTACCCATTCATTGTCGAGTGGCTCCCGAGCCGCAGCACGACTATCCAGCGTAACCATTTTCGAATTTCGCAGTGGATCCGAACGGATAGACGAATTAACGAATCTGCTCCACTGTATCGTTGTCGGTTTAGTTTCGGCACGATATACGCACGGGCGGCGGAACATAGGAACGCTTCCACTAGAGATAACGCATTCACCGCGGAATATAAACACGGCGGCGGGAGACGCGAGCCGGAGAGCGGAGCGCGGCCGCACGTCACCCGATTTACATGCCGCGTGAGACCGCGCGGCATGAGATCGCGATTTCGCATACACGATACGTATCACGTTTCGCGAAAGAAGGAGATTTGATAATGTCGCTGGCTTCTTGTTTTCCTTTCACGAATTCCGGGACGGGGTTAGTAAAATTTCGGTACGTTTATCTGATTGAATTCGAAATCTGAACGGAAAGTTCGAGGCTATGAACCGCTAAAGAAAATCGTGTCAAGTTAGTTCTCGACTTGTACATCATGAGTTCCGTAGAATATAATTTTTAAAATACTGGACTAAACCTTTAATAGAAGACTTACAAAAAGTATGGTTTTATTACTTTTGTAAGAAAATCATGAACGTCTGCGAATCCGTTTTATTTTGCCTGTGATATATATATCGCACTTTCTATGAGCTACAATGATTTTTTAAATCGTTAATGTTAGAAATGCAGAAGTTAAAAACGGAAAATAGGACTTTTTTCACATTTTAATTATTGCGAACAAAATTAAAAATTTCATGAAAACTGAATCGAATCGACATTATAAGTCGATTTAGTATATAATGTCGATTTTTGTAAACGATTGCACGTTTTAAGGATTAAAATTCTTGTACAGAAAAACTATGTAATTAAAAACATACAATTACTGAATGGTAGAGACACGTGCTGCGTTTTCAGGGTTTTATTCCGTAATAGGAGGATGCTAACGTTTGAATGCGCAGACGCTGGCCACAACTTCATGAGGTTCTTTTCTTCCGTATCAAACGATTAGATACCAAAAGCCTGTGCACGACAGCCTTTTGGTATTTAACTTAACGTCTAAAATGTGCATACACAGCTGGTTACTGTCTAAGGCTTGCGAAGACATTCCCTTGTGGAATACAAGATACAAATATTTATATTGAATCCCAAAAGATTCAGTTGAATGTTCAATTGATATAAATACATTGTTTCTTTTTGTATTGGATTAAGAAACAACTGTCATTGTAAGACAGGGATAACGCTTTGATGAAAAATAAAAAAAATAGTATTATAGACATTCTTAAGTCAAAAGTGATAAGAATCACTTGATCTCGTGTAAGAATTGACTTGGTTTAATATAAAAATTATTATAGAAATATGCTAACTTCTGTTTCCCATTTTGTCGACACCGCTTTCTAACTTAATGCCCGCTATTGTGTTTACATATATAATTTGTTTATAAAATATGTCTACAAAAGATAAACTATTTACCTTAAACATCATAAGAATGAGAACCATTAACCATGAAATACATTTTATTATTTATTCCAAAGAGGGATATGAGTTTGACCTGTAATGTATATATGTACGTATATAAGTATATATGTCCATTTCTATGTTCCCTCGTAACGAGTAAACTTATAAACGAATTTGTTATGCGTCCTTAGATTTGTTTTGATGGCACGAGTACCACTGATAGGTACGTAACTTATATTAAAGTCATAAAAAAAAATCAAAAGGGGGAATTTATGCAAAAACTTTGGCATCCCCAAAAAACTTTTTTTCAAACATACCAAGAAGGGTATCAAAACAAAAAATGTTACGAGGTGATCACAAATATATATACAACTTGCATGTTTAGAAGTAATAGTAGTAAATTGAAATTATTCCACCTTCTTTGACGGCTCATATTATTCTAATTAATTTCCCAACCTATTCTTTGACCGTCCACAGTGACTCGTTACTCGACTGTGCGGCAGCACAGGCAGGTTATGCTTTTCACGCGTATGTGGGTGTGTATCTATTCTTGATAAGTCCTTGAAACATCCCAATGGCTAGATTCAAATAGATATTTGAAACCTATTGTTTTCAAAATAGTTGATTATTAAAAAAAAAACGCTAACTAAACACTAAACTAAATTGTAATTATACTTACAATTTTGTTTTAATAAGTATACTTACAATTTAGTTTTCATATAGTTTACGTTTTTTTTCTCAAAAACTCATAGTTTACACAATACCGCCTATATTTTTTTCAATAAGTACTGTAATAATATAGGTATATGTTAAATGTTCATAAAATGAGTGGATGGGAGAGCTGTGAAAAAAACAGATAGCGAACCGACTGTGCGCCTGCGCATGTTCGACTCACGCTTGAATCGGAATTGTGACTCATTTTCATTAGGAATAATACGTTTTGAAACCTATAGATGACATAAAAATATTGATAACAGTTGAAATTAAAGCCGCAAATTTTCCAATATTTGAATGTATACCCACAATTAATACATTGTTTATTATTTCTAAAACATATTATTTTATAATACAACACAACGGCAACTTTTTCTTGTTATCATTTCCACACATGATTTGTTTATAATACGTCTTGTTGTCGGGACAATAACAATTTCTAATACGTATATACACGTCCCAACCCATTTAGGTACCCCTGTAATAAAAGTCTCGTTAGCTTGTAATAGATTTACGTCGCCGTGTAGGCCGCCTCCTACGAGTTTGTTAATTGACTGTAATCGTCACTTTGGAGATTTAATTTAACCTCAACCCTCGAAAGTGTGTCTTATCGCGCAATCTGTTCGACTGTGATAAACAATGTTTATCCGTAATCTCGTTTTAATGGCACTTACGCCTTTTAAAAGCGACTGACAAACAAACCGTTAACTGTAAATGCATACTGATGGCGTTGTTGTGCTAACCAGAAGATAATTGCATGTGTATGATTTTGTATGTATATACAAACTGATGACCTGTTTATAGACAACGACGTCTGTAGACGTCTTTACATAAGGATGTGTTTAAAGATCAAACTAAAATGTCTAAAATATAGTTTGAAATTGATTGTGCTATATTTTAATGAAGAAATACTAAATATTGTGGTGTAGTTTATTCCCAACTTTAATTATCATCTCTACAATTTGAATACTAGGTCCCAAATTTAACTCATTGATAGGCACCATATACGGCAAATTAATAAAAATAATTGAAATCGAATCATAAATAAACGATTGGATTTCAAATAGTATTTTGAATGACAAACTAAATATTTGTTTTTGAGGTATTAAAGTAATACAGCAAATTTATAAAGTAATTTATAATCACCAATTTAAAATATGCCATAACCGAGGTTCAAAAATTTTATTCAGATGGAATAAAAATCTGTATTAAACACATTAATTTGATTCATATTTTTATTCTATAGAATACGCGTTTCACAACATTCACATTTATTTCATATCTGTTGTGTAGGTCAAGAATACAAATACTGGGTATGACTTATTGTGTTTTATTACCGTATTTTATGATTACAACAAAGAGCGTAATTACATGGCAAAAACAGGAAGTGTAAAAAAGTGTGTCGCCTCCGGTAGGGGGCGCTAGGTCTGTGCTACGTTCCGAAACGCACGATTAGATCTCTGACAGTCTCTCCCTTGTTCTTTTGACTTCTTTTCCAGGGTTCTGGTTAGAGGTTCAAACGATCCGGCACCTTCCTGATCCTCTGCGGTCGGCGGACTGCGATCGGAGATGGTAAGTACATATTTGTATTTGTAGGTTCCGTAGGTACTACAGTTGGAAGTGTAGGCTCTTGTTCCTGTTGCAATTCTTTTGTTCCCTCGCAGGACTGGCAGGTTTATTAATACGACCAGGTGACGGTATTATATGTATTGTCTCCTCCGGAACACGTTGTATAGGTGTACTCTCTTTCTTTCAGCTGTTACCTGCACAGTCTCACGTGGCTGCATTGGATTGAATTGGTGTATCTGGTGGGTATTGATTGTCACACAGTAGGTTTTAATTATTTGATCCACATGTCTGTGGTGTATCTTCCCATCTACCTCTATTTCATAATGTAATTTCCCACATCTGTTAATAATGTCTCCAAATTTCCATTTATTATTATCATACATTCTAATCTGTACTCTGTCTCCTGTTTTAAATTCCTTATTTATTTCCAGATTTTCATTCTTGCTTTCCCTTTCTGTGTCTTCTCTTTTACTAAATCAATCCTTGTTCTGTACAATCGTTTAAACATCATCTCTGCTGGGCTCAATCCAGTAGCATTATTAGGTGTTTTCCGGTAAGTCATGAGAAATTTTTGTATCTTGTCCTGTAGTGATCCTTTCTCATTTGCCATTGCTTTTAGCTTATTTTTAAACGTTTGCACGTACCGTTCAGCTTGTCCATTTGAGCTTGGATGAAAAGGAGCTGTAAACTTTGCTTGTATTCCGTTTTCTTTTAAGAACTGTAACATCTCTTGTGATCGAAATTGCCTTCCATTGTCTGATACTTGAGTAATAGGTAATCCGAAAGTTGTATATATATTCTTAAGAATATTCACCGTTGCTGCCGCTGTAATAGACGCAGTTGGTACCACCTCGAGCCATTTGGTGTATGCATCTACAACTATGAGAAAGTAGTTATTCAGGTATGGTCCCGCGTAATCTATGTGTATTCTGCTCCAAGGTTCTTTTGGGTATTCCCATATGTGAACTGGTACTTTCACTGGATTTTTCTGCATAAGGCAACAATCTTTACATTCCTTTACCATTCGTTCAATATCAGAATCTATGTTCTTCCACCAGACGTAACTTCGTGCTAATGCCTTCATTTTGACCATGCCTGTATGTGCAGTATGTAGTTCTTCTAATATCCTATTTTGTAATGCCTTAGGTATGACAATTCTTATTCCATAAAATATACAGTTGTTCTGCAGGGAAAACTCGTGTAGTTTCTTGGGATCGGTTCTACCTGATTGTATTTCCAAGTAAAGCTTTTGTAAGTCTGGATCTTTCATTGTTCCTTCTCTTATCTCATGTAATGTAACAGGCATTTCTGATATTTGATTTAAATAAAATGCGTCATCGTCCGTCAGGGTGTCTTTTCTGTTCCTGTCGTATCCTTGTTTAATCTTGAAAAGTAATCCGCATTTGCATGTTCTGTGGTCTTCCTGAGTTTAATGTTGTAGTCGAAACCTGCTAAGAAATTTGCGTAATGTACAAGTCGAATGGCCGTCGTAGCTGGTGTAGTTTTTCTGGATGTAGAATTCTAGCCAAGGGTTGGTTGTCTATGATCAGCGTAATTTTCCTTCCATAACAGTATTGAAAGAATTTCTTCAAACCCCAAATCAAGGCTGCTGCTTCTTTGTCTAGTTGGCTGTAACCCTTCTCAGCTTTGGTCAAGGATCTTGATGCAAACGCTATTGGTCGTTCGGTCTTGTCCGGCATAATGTGTGATAATACTCCTCCAAATCCCGTAGGTGATGCGTCTGTAGCCAAGGTGACAGGTAAGTCTGCATGAAATGGTATTAATACTTTATCTCCACAGATCTCTTCCTTTAATTCTTGAAAGGCTTTCTCACATTGTACTGACCATTGGAATACTGCATCTTTCTTTAATAATTGATACAGTGGATTTAATTTGGATGCCAGGTTCGGAATGAACTGTTGGTAATAGTTGATCATTCCCAAGAAGGTACGTAGGGACGATACCTCTGTCGGCTGTGGACTATTCTTGATATCTTTAATTTTCTCTTGAGTAGGATGTAATCCATTTTCATTTATGGTATGACCAAGATATGTAACTGACCTTTCGAAAAATTGACATTTCTTCTTATTCAAATGTAGTCCACATTTAGTTAATTTTTTAAAAACTGCTGTAATTCTTTGTAGAAGTTGTATGTATGTACTTCCTTGTAAGGCTATATCATCGAAGAAACATGCTGTGCCTTCCATGCCTTGTAATGTCTGGTCCATATACCGTTGCCAAATATTCGGAGCCACTTTCACACCAAACATCAATCTTTTAACTTTGTAAGAACCCTTGCAGGTGCTGATGGTCTGCATCTCTGCTGTCTCTTCATTGGTCGGCATGTGTAAGTATGCCGAATTTATGTCCAATGTACAAAAGTATTTTCCGCCGCTCAGCTTAGAAAAAATTTCTTCAATTCTCGGAATCGGGTAATTATCATCTTCTATATTCTTGTTTAGTGTTGCTCGGTAATCTGCACATAAGCGCACCTTGCCATTTTGTTTTATTACAGGTACGACAGGTGTACCCCACTGTGAGTATGCAACTTTTTCTAAAATGCCTTCTTTTTCTAATCTATCGATTTCATTTTCTACCTGATCTCTCAACGCCAATGGTACTGGGCGAGGTTTCAGGAATATAGGTGATGTACCTGCCTTTAATCTATATGTAGCTTGAAAGTTGTTGATTTCTCCAATCTCTTCTGTAAATAATTCTCTGTATTGTTCTAATAGTTTATGTAATTTTTCTTTAAATTCTTTTTCTGTAATATCATTTTCTTCTTTATGTATTGAATTTATGTCGAACTGTATGTTTAATTTCCTTATCCATTCTCTTCCTATTACTGGGTCTACTTTTCTATCAATGATGAATACTGTCCTTGTACTTCTGAGTCTCTGTATTTAATGTTGACATTGCAGGTGCCCAATGGTTGTAGTATCTCTCCTGTATGTACGTAGCTTTACTGATGTTTTGTCAGTTTCAGGTTTCCAAAATTATTTTAAAGTATTCTGCAGAGCAGGTTGTGACTGCTGCACCCGTATCGAGCTCAAGTGTATGAAATTTCCCATTAATTTGCAGTGTAATGTTGAATTTTTCATTTTGCATATTATTTCCATGATTAATGTTCTGTATTTCGTATATCCTCTTCATTGCCATGCGGTAGCTCGTATACTAGATCTAGCTGTCTCTGGTCTTTGAAGCATACAGATTGGATATGTCCTTTGTATTACAGTTTTACAGTACAGTTTATTCTTTAGTTTGCACTGTACCGTGGTATGATTTTCTTTTCCACAGCGAAAACATTTTATTTCTCTTTCTTCCTTTGTTTTTATATGTATTCTTTGTATTGTAGGTTGGTCCTTTATGTATGTTTGGTTTATTAAAATTGTTTTGTTCTTGAGTATGTTGATATTTTATTGATGTTTGATTGTACCTCGGTTCCCATTTCTTTACTTTCTGATTTTGCAGTTTCTATTGCCAGTGCTATTTTAATTAGATCATCAAATTTTGTTGAAGAAGATTCTTGTAATAACCTCTCTTTTATCTCAGCATTTGCTAGTCCTCTTATGAATTGTACACGAAGATGTGTCTCAAAGGTACTTTGTTGGCAGTTATTACAAATAAAATTACATTTACCACCTATTCCTTTCAAACCAGCTACATAATTAGCTATACTTTCGCCCTCTTGTTGCTGCCTCAGGCAGAATTTGTGCTGCAAGGCAACTTCACCGGTTCTGGTGCGATGTGGTTTTGTAACAATTTAATAAGTACATCAATTGACTTTTTCTCGGGGCCTCTGGTGCAGTAATATTCTTTATTATTTGGTAGTGCTTAGGACCAATGCAGTTGAGGAATATTTGTACTTTTACTGTAGCATTTGTTACTCCTTTTAAGGTTATGTAATTTTGGAGTCTTTGTAAATAGGATGAAAACGATTCATTCTGCTCATCATACGGTTGTAACGTGATACCGCCAACAGTTTTATCACTGCTTTGTAATGCTTGTTGTAACTGAGCTTGTTGTAATTGCATACCCTTCAGTTTCCATCATTTGTGACAAAACTTGGCCTAATTGCAGCTCCATTATGGATCATAACTTATGGTATTTATGTATAAGGGAAAAGGGATTTGTGTAGCGGGTTATCAACACAGGTTTGGAACCCTGGATAGATAGGAAAAGGTAAGAGGAGTCACTTGGAACACCAACTTTTCACTAATAGTTTGAGGTTAGTTAATCACGTTTACACATAAGTGCACTTTTCTTCCGCATCGCGTAGATTCAGTCACTAACTCGTCGCCACTGTTGTGTAGGTCAAGAATACAAATACTGGTATGACTTATTGTGTTTTATTACCGTATTTATGATTACAACAAAGAGCGTAATTACATGGCAAAAACAGGAAGTGTAAAAAAGTGTGTCGCCTCCGGTAGGGGGCGCTAGGTCTGTGCTACGTTCCGAAACGCACGATTAGATCTCTGACAATATCATTCAGTTATTAGATTTGATATAAAAGTAATGGTATCTATACCGCGTATTTAGTTAATATTCATATATTAAAACATTTATTTTATCCGACGGTTTTTAGGATTCCGTAGACAACAAGGAATCTTTATAATTTCACGATGTCCGTACATCCGTCTATCTGTTTTCTGTCAGCGGCTTAGACCAGAGTTTCTTTGTACTGGAAAGGTATAATTTGATATTGGTATGTGTACATGTATTAATCAAACCGACTAAGTGGTAGAATAAAATCTCAAAAAAATTAAAGTGAAAATGGTTTTCTTTCCTCTCGTTCATCCCACGTCGTGGGACATTGTTAGATAGCTCGTTTGAAATCATCGCGGGTCCGTTAAATCCATTGCGCTGTCGTGGTGATGCCACTTTCGTATTTTGGAGTTTGGGATTAAAAACTTTCCCGACATTTTGTTATTGCTCGTAAAACTCCTTTACTTATCAAAGTGTTTTCGCGTTTTCGCAGCTGAAGTACCTGAAGAGAATACAAATGATGGAGTTTTGTAAGCAAACAACGGGAGATCATCGACGATTTGTTTGATGCTGTTTAATAAACCATAATAATGGATTCTCTATTTCGAATGGTTGGTCATGCTAATGCTTTACGAAAACCGTCTTTTCATTGATAGAGGTATTTTGAGACTAGTTATTTATGTATGCTATTTTCAGCTCTATGCATTTATGTATACATATGTATTTTTGCGCGTTTTTTCGTCAAATATCACGATTAATGCTAAAAACTTCATCGAAGTCGGATCGTTATTTTGAAAGATATCAGTGCCAAAAATCATTTCAAACCGCTGTTTTTTTATATCTAACGCTTCAAACTCAGACTTCAACTTTAAGTTCTGAAAGCTGAAGTATGTTGATGATTATTTAAAAATTTTCAAATTGTGTAACTTTTAAAGCTGGCCTGTCGATTTAACCGTTTTCCAGGTTATTTTAACTAAACAAATTATCAGCCCTTTAATATGTGATTAGACGTCACTAGTGTAATATTACAAGTAAAAACTATATTTTTTTAGGTTTTTAATGAGGGCAGTTGATTAGGTTTTCCTTTAATCTTGTTTTATATTTTTTAAGTTCTGTTATACAAAATTTATTAATCAATAAATTTTCTATGAAATCGATTTTGTCAACATTTTGATCTTTCATTCAGTGTATTATAGTAAATCAAGGGTTTTTTTATAAATAATGTTTCCAAAATATATTGTTGAAAGACGTAAAATCGTCAAAATAGTAAAAATAAATATTACTTTGAGAAAACAATTGTTTTATTTCTGACGGCATACATATAATAATTTTTTAGCAAAACACAACACTCTTATACCGATCCCCTCAGCGCTGTCAGAGCATAAAATACTCATCAGCTAGCTCCGTTTGTAGAGTAGAAATAAAAATCTACTGTTTTACAAACTAATTACAGCCAAACCCCTGAGCGCCGAGGGTATAGTCGTTAAGAACGCCGCCTCACAACCAGAAGGCACAGGACTCGATACTGACCAAGGCGGATATCAAATTAAACCACCATGTCGTCGTCTTGTAGGGCGCGTTAAGCCGTCAGCGCCAGAAGTGGTCACGATGACGGTGACGGTGCTCGTTAGCAGCTTCCGGACCGGCTTGGGGGACTTAGGTTCGAGCTTATCAATCTAATATGGAAAATACTCTGGGACTATATAAGCCTTAGCAGTGCTGTCATTAAAAAAACCATACAACAAACTCTTGAAGCGAAGTACAGCTCATAATTAGAACGAAATTATTGGTCGATATAAAAATTGTGTGTGTCAGCTTCGACACGCGATTGGTGTTTACTCTTTAAGTGCGATAGTTTTTGAATATACGAGGCGAGGGAATAATTAAATGTATATTTTGTAATAGTGGAAGAATGTTTATACTTTTATTCATATTTTTGACAGCCTCGAATCTACGATTTTTTCGAACCGGGGCAGTAACTTGATAGTGGCGTCCCCTCTCCCTAATGTTTTCAGATAAATTGTTAAAAAAAAAGCTCATAAATTGGCTTTTTTACGATCAGAATAATAACAAGACTTTATAAATTTGCACTCAATATTATAAATTACCTAATAACTTTTTCATACAATTGTATATAGGAAACACACCATAGCAACTCATGTTATGATACGTTTCCTATATACACTCTTTAGACTAATCATTTTTGATTTTTGGACTTTTCAAAGTTAGTAGGCGCAGCTCCAATGCTATATAACTACCATTTTTCATAACTATATAGAAAGTTCCTTATTTTTTTTCCAAAAAAGTTCTTAACTAAGGTTTGAAAAAAAACGCAATATCTCTTGGAAGGAAAAACCATTAAAAATATCGTTTAAATCATTTTTATCTTTAATTATTTATAAAATTCATAAATTTGTGACATTAAAAATCCCGCCATAATGATGCCAACAATATGCTGCGCTGCAGCTGCTCGCAGCGCATTTCGGAATTTACCCTAAGACGTGTCCAAAAATCAACGGAGCGTTTTAAAATCAAATAAATAATTGATTAAACAACGTGCGTTAGATACTAGGCGCTTTGTGAAGCAAGTTCAAGTTTTTTTTTAACGATATTATTTTATGATTTTAGCGCCTTCTGAAACTGCCGCCCGGGGCGGGTGCTCCGGGTTGCCCCCCTAGACCCGGTCTGATTTTTGATGTGAAATATCTATAGACGCAGGATAAACTGGATTGCTCGCGTGGTGACGCTTGCCGTGGCGACGGGTCGCTACGCTATACTTGGATATATATATATATATAGTCTATTTATAGTAGAGTGCACTGAGTGGCGACGGGTCGCCACACTATACAATGGTATATATATAGTCAAAATGTATACCGTAGTAAACAGCACCATCGAACCGAGTGAGAAGAGAGTCGCACAGTCGCTTGCGCATGGCGACGTGTCGCCACATCGTACACACTACTACCTGTGGACTTTATATATCTATAGTATATCGTGGCGACCCGTCGCCACATCGTACACATTACTACATTTTGATTAGTATGATTGTATTTTTGATTAGTAATTGATTATTAATAATCAGTTATTAATTATTACTGTGGCAAGCAATTGTCACAGTAATACAGTCAAAGGAAACATCGAATATAACTATTACTGAAGTCAAAGATGAAATGAATTAAGTTGTGGCAACTTGATATTAATATTGAATTTTTGTAATTAACGAAAATAAATATTTATTAAATAAATAGACATAATTTTCTTTAAAAAATTCCTCATATTTAATTTTTCAATTATTCCATTACGCTATATTTAGTTCCTGTCGTAATCTTGTCTTTAATGCATATTACTTGTACAAACTCGATGTTTCATATCTGCTAGGCGTCCCGTGACGACTCATAAGTTTTTTTATTGATACGATAAGATATTGCAAACTTGTAACATCATTTGGTGTTACATAGAAGTCAATACAAACAAGTTTGTGGAAATCGCATGCCTAAATAACAATTTCTGTAAGTAAATGCAGAAATTTTTGTATATTCTTATCAGATAATTAAGTGGTATCCAACTATAAGATACCATTACATTAAATAATAATTCTTATCTTTGGTAATAGTAATGTTGTAAATTATTATAAATTACAAAGTCAATGAACAAAAAAATTTGGCTGTGGTGAGATTCGAACGCACGCCTCCAGCACACCTTCAGAACATACAGCTGTCTTAAGTTAGCACCTCAGACCGTTCGGCCACGCTGCCGTCGAGTGTAGAATTAAAACTAGTAGTAGTAGTGTTAAAAACCTAACGTGTTCGAGTTAACGCTCGTATTTTTCACTCCTCATAAAATTTCCACACCGGGCGCTTTATATGAAAATCGATTCTTAATAGTAAACTCTAAAATATCGAATATTAATTTTCTTATATACTTAGAATAAAAATGACTGTTTGATATCAAAATCGAAACTCCTCTTTTAGCTACTTACACCGAATAAAGATCCACGCCATGCATTAATACCAAGATGAATTTGTGATCCAAACGGGATGGTAACCAATTTTTGATTTAGAATACTGAAGAGTGTCACCGTGGACACCGATCATTATCGGTGTTATCAAGCATATTTAAGAAACAAACAAACATTAACAAACTAAGTTATTGGAGCTGTCGTGTCAATTCCAAAACCGATGCATGTACTGAAATATTGATTGAACGTCGACCGCACTGGACGTTTATCCGAAAGTGTCTAGAATCAATAAGGGTTATGCACGGGCGGGCGGCCAATTAAAACGAACCCCGAATTGAATATGTATATTAAACTGTTTCCCTTCCTGTAATTTGAACCGTACGGTCGTAGCTTACGGTTTAAATTTGTATGAGAAGATTTATTGAACGTATCGTTCTCTCTCGCTGACGTCAGAATTGCATTGCAGGCGTGCATCATGTGTTTGAAGTTTAACGCAAGAGCGCAATTCTCAACAAGAATTCAATATCATCGTCGATATTGCAACAATAAAGTGTAGGAAACTATTTTAATTCCTAGTCGGCGATAGAGGGAAAGAAGTTATGAGAGTTTAAACTATGTCCCACGTCGTATGCATGTACATGATATTCATAGTCTATTTCAACTTCAAAGAATACTTAAGTCGTGTACGTTTCATTTACTAAAGATACGGTATATTCAGCCTAAAATTATTATTCAAAGAATTCTAACATTACAATAATAATAATAAATAACCTTATTATTTTAAGTGAGCAATTCTATATATATATGTGTGTGCATATTTAAAAGAATTATTTTAACGATTACGATGAAAGGTTTTGTCTTGGTAGCTTAGCTTTTTAAGTTTATCTATACCGATTTTCAAAAAAAGTAAAAATATTTAAACGTCCCTTTATCTAGCACCATTTCGTGGATTTTCGAGTAAATTGTGTTGTTGCTATCCGATTGTTGAATAAAATATCTTTATATTGCGTTATAAAATGGCATGGTAGTTGGCGTGGCATGGCAATGACGTGGTAGGGGTGGTACAAATTTTTTGTTAAACTATCTACTACTTTAATATTTGCTTCATTGACGATGGTCCAGTTGGGATGGTAGATTATAATTTTAATTTTGGTAGTTAATAAACTATATATTGTATCCTTTTCGTATGACCTTGCCTTTTAAAATATGAGCAAAATTTAATAACCAATTTAAAGAAGTTTGAAGTACGACCAAATTTAAGTTGCTCAAGTTCCTTTCCGTCCGCAGACACATATTTATAACCCTCCAGTGATAGTCAGTAAATCAATACCCCTTGAACCAGATATTTAACACAATTTCGCGCAAGTATTAATGATACCGTATCTTAACGTTCATTTTTTCTAGATAATTAATTAATTAAGATAAGTAAGTCAACAAATTTATAAATGAAGCATCTAAATTTAAATGTAGCAGCCCATGGGGAATCTAAGCCGGCGCCTGAGTTCCAAAAGCATTGAGAGTGCTGTTGAAAATTTCATAAGCCTACATCAATTCAAATTCCCATATTTATGTACATATGCATCTTATTTTATGGCATCATTGAGTCGCAATGACACGTAGATTTAGTATATGTAACCGTTCGATCGGCAATGTAACAATATGCGTAATAAACTCGCATATTAAAATGAGACAAATAGCTGAGACCAGTCGCTTATATTTTATGATCTCGTGTAAGAAGTTTCAGAGTAGAATATAGCGTTTTAAAACTTCATTAAGTAAATGCAATTAATTATAGCTACATATGTAATATCTGTAAGTAAGTACTTACAGCTGTGATAGAAAACAAGCAGAATTATGTATTTCACATGTAAGTACCGATAAAAAGTTTTTTGTCTTAATGAAATATTTTGGAATAACGCAAAATTCTTATACATAAATAGATAAAATCATCGTGTTAATTAACGCGCGATGATTTTATCTATTTATAGCATTTTATCTAATTATAGCATTCAAAGAATTACTATAATTATAGTAATTCTTTGAATGCATAAGAATTCGATATAAAATGATAATAAATACGTGTTTTTCTGTTCTTACAATCTCACTTATAAGTATATTAACACATTATTCTTGCACACACGTGCATTAAGCGCACACTGCTGTATTTTTTTTTTGTGGAATTTGCTGTGGAGTAATATTGCAGATATTAATAGAATTTTTGTGCTCCAAAAATGGGCACTTCGGGCCATTTACAGGCTGGGACCTAGAGTATCTCATAGAACTAAGCTTAAGAGAACAGGAATTTTACCTCTGGCTTGTCAATTTATATATGAAAACGTAATACGTGTAAAAAAGACTATAGAACTTTTTGAGAAAAATAATGTTAGACATAAATTCAATACAAGAAATAAAAATAAGCTGTGTTTGCATGTGAGTCGACTACGTAAAGTTACGAAATCTTTTATAGGGCTCTGTGTGCGCACGTTCAATAAGGTCCCTGAAAATATACAAAATGTACCCTTGACCCAATTTAAAATAATTACTAAGCAATTGCTTGTTATAAAAGGGTATTATACAATTTGTGAATATTTAGAAGATAAATATTCATGAACATAACTAGCTCGATTTCTAGAGGATTTGTTTTTTATATTATAAATTTATATATGTTTGATTGTATAATATAATGTATTTAAAGTTAAAGAGCTAGCTACCCTCAAGTTTCTTGCTCGTTCTCCTTGAGGGATAACTGCCTCCGAACGAGTGGGAAAGTGGTAAAGTTAAGTACTAAAATGTAATTGTCCAATATCAACAGCAAATGATGACTATTCTATTAATAATTTGACGTTACTTTTAAAAATATTATGACTGATTATTCTAAAGGAAATTCGCACCCTGTGGTAGACAATTTAAGTTGTACAAGGACTCTGGTACATCCCTAAGAATGCTACATGTTGATCTAATTCACTTACTTTCAACTTTTATACTACCATCCTAATTACAATATAATAAAATACTTCTCCATAATGGATTATCAAGAAAATAGAATAGAATTAAAAAGCATGCCGGCCTTCATATCTGTGATGAAATATCAGACGATTAATGCGCACGATTAAGTTTTATAGTAATTATAAGACAGAATTGCTTAAAACTTAATCCATCCGTGCTACTACGGGTATTGATCCCAGGACGCACTCGTTCATTTAAATTACACCGCACTGGATCCCATTTCGACTAATATCGATTCGTTATCCTACATCGAGTACTAATTGAAAGTCTACTAGCTGACCCGGCAGATGATGTTTTGCCTTTTCGGTAAGACGCCGATAGAGTGCATGCCAGCAACTTCAGCTGTCTGACTCCAGAATGAATCCCTTCGTTGATTAAGTCGCATGATCTTGTTGTTGATTCCAATGCTGGTCTTTTTATTGGCGTCTGATTCTGCTATTGTTCCTCAATGTGAAATTCAGGGTAAATTCAAATATTGAAATAAAATATGAACTATATTATTAGAGTATAGGGCAACTTTATATTAATATAAACAATAGAGTTAACTAAAATCAGATAACAATTCAATTTAGAATATTTTTTAGAGCATTTGGTAGTATAAACACACGGAGAAAATCGGAGGCAAATGCTAGTGATTTTTTGTCAGAAACCTTCTTTCGTGTACGAACAACAAATAACCGAATTTTCATCGCAATTAGACGAATGGTTTAAGCGTGCATATAAGACGAATAAAATTACATATTAATTTTTAAATATTAGGAATGTACTTTTTCATTCGCATGAAAGATAATGAGGATGAAATCATAGAATGCTATGAAATGCTTGGGCACTTTCGTCAAAATTTTAACACAATGAAATCAGTATTTAAATAAGAGTTATACTGAATTGGTTACATCTAGAAATATATGTCGGCTAACTTCACTCGCAAGTCTCAGGCGGAAAACACAGTGGGCATGGACAATGTACAGCGTCTTTTATTTTGTGTTTTAATACATTTTTGTAATTGTCCTTTTTTTGGTTAGTTCGGAAATTAGCAATCTAAAGTTAATGCGCTCTGAAGTTATATATATTTATGCATACGAATATCTGTAGAATGATATTTTTCACTGAGAATTTGATTATTTACGCTAAAGAAGATTATAAATACCCACAAGATTTTTGCAAGCTTTTGTTTTCTTTTTAAACGTATAAAGTAACATTCAAGCGTATATGTACAGAATATAATATGTAAGCGGATATGACTGATTGTTAATGTTGTGATCTATTTAGGGATCCGTAGACGAAATGGCAAAAGCGGAATACTTATAGTTTCATCATGTCTGTCCATCCATTCGTTCGTATGTCACATGCATTTTACTCAAAAAGTACAAGATGTATATTGATGAAATTTGAAGTATATGTGTCTAATTTTTTTTCAACAAACATATAACACATATTTTAACAGCTCCTTAAAAAAACTTTAAGTCTTCAAGTATTTTTTTTACTAATTGAATATTTTGGAAATAATCGCTCCATAAGCAGCGCAAAATCTTGTCCTCTGTCCTTTATCTTTTGAACGGTATATCTAAAAAATATGAAAAAAAATGTATACGTACGTATATATATATAAAGGCTGTTTCAGAAACAAAACCTTTTTTTGTAAATGTGTGAGAAACGTTGCTTTAACACAAAAGAAAGTTCTCTAAAAATTTCAGCTCGATACCTCGAAAATTGAGCTAGCAAATTTCCCATTTAAAAAATTTTGATTTTTTTAAAAAATTATTAAGATTAAATTAAAAGTAACTAAAAATTTTTTTCTTGATTTTCGTTCGGATATTTTTATAGGAAATTAAATTTTCTACAAAATCGCTTGAAACTGCTAAAATAATTTCAGAAAATATGAAAAGTTTATTAAAAAAAAAATTTTTTTCTATCACAGCTTAATTATATATATTACTTTTTCATATTATTATAGTCCAAAATCTTCTGCCATAGACAATTGAATGTATTGTTTAAGTTGATATAAACACGACCGAATCGTTCAAATTGAAATTTCAATCAACTTGTATACAAAAAGGCTATTAGAATCCGTATGCAAACTCAATTTGTACAGAATTAATACAACTGCGACATATTTTTGACCTATGAATAAAAGAATAACAACTGTTATATTATAAAGGAGTTCGGTAGCTACTAGGCGATAAAAAATCCTGCTAGGTCGAATTCAAGAACAATCTAGATAAGCTAGGGTAAGTACCGCCACACGCACTAAAACAGCAATTTTTAAACTGGGGTCCATACTTCATTCATTGTACCCTAGTAGGGTAATTTTATAAAGAATGAGAATTAATTAATTTTGTTATCGATGAGATATAAAAGAAGAAAATGTTTTTTTTTTTTGTTCGATATATAATGTTCTGCACTCCCATTGAAAGTTAAAATGACATTACCACTGCTTCGGAGATGAGACAAAGAGAATCAGAAATATTGTCCGTAATGCCCATTTCTCCATTGTCATGCTTACGCCGTTCAGCTTCAAAAATAGTTACTTTGCTACAGGAGTTAAGGACACCGTCTTCGCATGAGATACCACTCGCTCCGTGCTTCATGTTATTCAAATTCAAAATATCTTTATTTCCTATGTTACAATGTAATACTTGAAATACATCATAACATTTTAAAAAATTACACAGTTTCAAAATTACTTATCACTTTTTTCTTTAAATTTATCACTAGTTCGTAAGGTAGTTATGTCTCAAAAAAAAAAAAGTTAGGCTGTCTTTCTCTCATGTTTTCATAGACCACGGTCTATGGTAATCACTCTCAAAACCACACTGAAGCAGCTTTGCGGACTTGACCAACAAACCCTCAACATGAAAGAAAAAGATTGAAGAAAGGTACGACTTCAACAGCGGGATAAATAAACCTGACACGAGAATAAACAAAAAAATTCTAAACATTAAAATGAGATTTTGTTTGAGCTGGACTTTGATGCATTTCTTAATTCCTAAGTTTATTATTAAATAATTGTATTATTATTTAGAAATTATTATATATTACAATTTCGCAGTTTGAATTCTGATACATTTTAAATGATTTAACAAAAAAATTAAACAATTACATTAAAAAAATATTTTGTAGATAAATTCAAATTTCTCGACTATAGACACTTGACATTGTAAAGTTTCCTTATTACATTAAATTAATTATTTAAATTAGCATCAAGAAAGGTTTTCGTGTTTGGAAACTTATACCTTTTAATGTAAATAAGGAGAAGGGGAATCTAGTACGGGAAGACGAAAATTGGAAATTGGTATTTAGGATTCTGGTTGAAAGTGGAGAAATCAGCATTTTTGGAAAATGCACATTTGAAGTAAAATAGTATTTGAAATAGAATTTTGTATATAATTCGGTAATTTTAAAGTCGAATTAAAATTGTTATTGAAACTTCCATTTGGGGCGGATTGTTCCTCTCCCATAAATATATTTGAATATTCGAAATATCGTACTGAATAGTGTTGCATTTATATTCTATATATATAAGTAAAGCATATTTATTTTATTAACGAAACTTTGTTTTTATTTATTTCACTCCACATTTATTTATTGGTTTTCTTCGCATATTATCTTTTTCAATAGCCATCAATTTCGATGTTACACACCTGCCGGGCGTTCTGTGGTGA